>APFE031233083.1:90175-114469 GCA_000404065.3 Pinus taeda | reverse complement strand
AGTCAAAAAGGAACGAAAGTGACTACTCTGGATAACTAGACAAGAGGTTTACTAGACAAACCACAAAACTGCATATACACCTTGGTGATCAAATGAAAGAGAAATGACCAAGGAATTTCCATACGGTAGTCAATCTTCCCGAATGTTGCGTTCGGTGCATTGCAGTTCGTAAGGCAACAGACAAGGCTTCCTATGGACCTAGGATGATAACCTAGTGAGGTCTCCTGACATATACTTGGTGGTACGAGGAGCACAATTCCATACTAGCAGTTATTGAATCACAGAAGGAGGAATCACCCAACCTTAAGCGAAGGCAATAGTAACTAGGTTTAACGACGCCTCCTAGACCTCTAGATAATGTGTGTTAAGTTCCAATGCGTTGTTAGGTTCATTCAATTGATTTTAAGAGTTAAGCTTAGATTAATTTTCAGTTTTGAGGCCCTAGCAAATGTATTTCAACAATTCCTAGGATGAAGCTACAATGAGTAAGGCATTAATCATTTCAATAAACAACTACTTAAAGGAGGGTAAAGAGTTCACTTCCAAACGAACGCAAACCAAAACAAGCAAACGCAAGCACTAAGAAACACAATGCACCAATACACCTATCTCACAACTACTAATGAAATATTTAAACGTTTGCTTTCCAATTTTTCAATCATGAAAATTCAGTAATGCAAATGTACTTTCACTTTCGTATGCTATATGAATGCAATATTTTTTATTTTTTGGAATTTAAATGACAAATAAGCAAGTGTAAACCTGATTAATCCAAACAATTGTGATCTGTGTTTGATAGTGTGGAAATCGAATCAATGTGAGGAACTGGTTCAATAACCAAACACTAAAGACCAATCAGAAAGAAAAAAAACAGTAAAATAGCCTCAAGAAAATCAATCAGATGGTTGTGGACGAATCTTGAAGGGACGAGTAACCCAAACAAACAAATTCTTGACGAAACCTTTAAGGAGCTAGGTCACAGGGTTTAAAAACACAAGACTCACTCAATGAAACCAAAGAGATGGTACCTTAACCAAAAGTAGTCAAGACAAGCTGATGAGAAACAAGATACAGCAGGGGACAAGCAGGACTGGGTGATTCAGGAGGTAAAGTTGTAAAACCCAACTTGTACAAGAATCATCGTGGGTCTATAACAAGCAACTTGAGACAAAAAGCCAATCATCACAAGCACAGAGAAAGCAACTGGGCGATGTCATCGCAGGTGTACACATGTCTTTTGTGACAGTTCGATTCAGGAATCGTTGCAACTATACGACGGGTTATCTGCAATGTGTAGGATTACTAAAGAGGACAGGTGCGACGTCATTGCAACTATTAAGATATCTTCAATGACGATATTAATTAAGGGAAAAGAAAAAGTAAAAACACCTGAAGGACACCAGACCGATCTTTCAAACAGTAAGAGGGACTCCCAGATTGAACCAGGTTACCCAGAAAACTGATGGCTCAGCCCCAAAATCAAGAGACACTATATTAAAAACAAACCAAGAGAAAACAAGAGGAAAACATACAAAGGACTCCCGAGCGGAGTCGCCAACTTTTGATGTAGGAAATGTTCCCTCTGCGAATAGAGGCAACCCCTCTAGCCCTAGAGTGGGTCTAGTCACAACAAAACAAAACAACAATCAATTTCCTTAAACAATCATCGTTGAGAGCCTACCTCAAAATGGTGTTCGATGCATCTTTCGTTGCGCCGCTCTAGCTATCGTTTCCTTCTCCTCAATGATCAATCAGCCTGAAACAACACAAGAGAACAATATAACACGTAACCAAGAACAACAATGATCTATTTACTTACAGGGTCAAGGAACCATAAGCTATCAAGTATATTTTACACAAGACATAGGAAATCATCATTGATTTTATTAAAGTGAATCAAAAGCAAAGCTTACAACCAAGATTTGACGTCGCAAGCCTTCTCGGAGGGTCCAGCTGGTATGATTCTTCAAGAATTCACTCTCAAGATGGATCTCCCAAATGGATGATAACTCTCTCTCTCACTCACAAACTCTAATACAAGGCTAAGGCAATCCACAACCAATTTCTAAACTATTAGCAATTCACACTGCAAACTTATCAAACTCACAACAAAGTTAGCTAATTTTCTCCAATCCAAAAACCAAGAACTAGCTGATCATAGCAATGGGGAGTGATTTATAAGAGGAGGAGCCTCCATAAAATGAGGGAGAGGGAGCTTATCCTCAAGGGAGGTTTCTCAAAAGGTGGAACCACCATCCCAAAGGAGGAAAGGCAAAATAACTTTACCCAACATTCAGTTCTAGAATCACCCAGAAGGCCAACTGTTTGAACTAATTCACCAAATTTGGATCATCGCAAGTCATACACTAGGACTCAATGACAACGTCACAAGGAAGCAATGCATTTAGACCAGTTGTCACAAGAAATATCTTAAGGACTTGCGTCGAGCCCTAAAATTCGACCATCGCAGGAAACATGTGTACACCTGCGACGACGTTGCGACAATATAGTTCAGAACAGAGAATCGTCACAGACAGAAAGGGGTTCACTTGCAACGATGCAAAAACATAGGAAAAAGGGTCAATCTTCAATATTAGAGAGCACTTTTTTAATCTTATTTAATGAGTGGGAAGATATGGACATGTCTATTTGATGTATGACACAATGGAGATGTCACTCGGGGACTAAGATGAGGTCAGTGACAAATTACTGTGTAACATGGAGTCTCTAAAATCGTGATTAATATTTATTTTGTCTTCATCATGATTTTCATGGATTGCCTTGTCACTAATGGGACGCCTTTCTTCTAGCAACTTTCCTACACCTTCTTTCAATCCTTCTATCTTGACATTCATCATTGCTTCCATGTCTGATTTTAAACCATCATTCAAAATTACCATGTCCCTTTTTATACCATCTATCTTAACATTCATCATGGCCTCAAATTCATTTTTTGTTACTTTTTGTGAGAACAAAATTTGTTGCATTTGGTCTTGCAATTTTGATATATCAGTTGCATTTTTTCGTCTTCTTCATGTGTCATAGTGGATCTTGTGGGTTTCTTACTAGGTGTTTCCATATTCTTTCTTCGGGGCATCAATTAATGATAATTGTTCTTCACTATTCCCTTTGAATCACTTCAAACTATTTTTTCAAACCAAACTTATGCAAATTTTTAAAAAGACTACACACCTTTTTTTTTCTCCGTAGGAGCTCGATATTTAATTTGTTGTATCTATGTAATTTTGGATCTCCAAGGTCTAAAATTTTGTCCTGTCGTATCCCTCAGAGTCCTATTTCTAACCCCAAAGTTCTGATCAATATTGGAGTTTTCAATAAAGAGTTAGGCCAAATATCCCAAAATGACCTGATTATACAATGGTTCACTAGATCGAACTTGTACGAAGTTCCACATATCATTGTTTCAACCTTCGTACCTGAAAATGATACACATAAAACTACAATCCGTCCTCTTTTTGTACCTTTTACGAAATTTTAATCTGAGACTTAGAGCGAACATTATGACAATTTTTCCAAGGTCACCTGTTTGGGATGTAATTTGAGATCCTGCAAAAACCCTAACTTCCTTGGGTCATATCTCTGAAAATATAGCAAGACAATATTTGAAATTAGTGCCCGCGGTTCAGTGATATTTTGCCTCAAATGGGTTTTGTTTTTAGCTTCTGAAGTGTCGTATAAAAATGTTATAGTGAAAATTCCATGATGACCTATTTGGAGCAGCAAAACCCTACAATCTACAGCTCTGATACCAAATGTTATGCAGACAGCTCACAAAATAGAAGAAAAAATAGATCAATGACTTCAGAATCAACCTCCTCGACGAGGAATCCTCCTTTTCGTTACATAAATAACAATTCTTGGATGATTCAAATGACAAGGCCTCATTTCTATATATAGGGGTCTAAGGGGTCCCAATATAATCAGATCCAAGATAAAAATAATAATGTAAGGGCACAACAATAACAATATGGGGCACAATAATAAAAATATAGGGACTACACAAAGCACAACAATACAATAAGGGGGTACACTGACAATAACAATGATGGAATACATTAGTATTATAGGGACCTAATCTAATAAAACTGAAATAAAATATTGATACTTATCCTTTAATCAATCCTTATCTTCTACCTTTGTCCTTATTTTTACACACTCTGGATCGGTTGCCATACCCGACAAACACCCAATTCCTTCTCCTCAACCACGTGGACATATACATAGTGTGCATCACACACATACAACCACACATGGAATAAAACACCATGTAATGCATGCATATATGCCTGACATACAACACATACACCTACACCCAGTGTACAACACAGCACAATACATACTCCTACATCTAGTGTACACCACAACACAATACATACACCTACACCCTATGTACAACATAATACATATACGTGCATATAGTACAACACAATGAATACACATGTCACGATACCATGACTACACAATGCACATACATAGTATCGCATTCCCACAACACAATATGTATGACATGCACACAATACCACATGAACACTAATACCATATTTATAACATGTACACAGTACCACCTCTACACCGCACGACCTGCACAATATGTTCACAACATCACATGTACATGACACCACATGCACAACATGTACACAATGCGATATGTGAATTGCACCATACCACCACATGCATGGCATGTACATGACACCACATGTACACAGCACCACCTGCACACAACACCACATGTACATCATGTACATAGCATCACATGTGCAGTCATGCACACAACACCATATGTACATAGCACTACATATACAACATGTACATAACATCATATGCACACAACACTGCATATCTAACATGTGCACAACACCGCATATCCAACATGTACATTGGTGGGCTCCAGTATTGCAGCAATAATGTTGCAACTCCTGGGACTCCCTTCTTTACTTTTATCAACCCGGTAGTTCGTAACAAACTTGGAAGCGTCGATGCTATATGCACAAGTAATAGCTCTTGCCACAGGCTGTCACTTGATCAATTGACACAAGTCCGCTAGGAGCTTAAGAAAACTTCTATGAGCTTTGAGAAGAAGCTTTTAAATGTGATGGACAAAAGCTAACTCAATAGAGGCTAATCTACTTGTAGAAATAAGTGAAAAGCGGAAAGGAAATGCAAACCCTAGCAAACCCCAGTTTTACCGACTAACCTTACTGGTGCAAGGAAAAGGATGAAAGCTACAGAAAGGGATGCAATTGACTCTTGGGAAGGTTAATTTCATGTGTCCAAGCTACTTCTGAAGTGAAATCTGAAGAGGAACATCTTCTTGTATTTTTGAGTGATCTTGTAGAATTATTTTGCATGTGTTTTAACTATTTTTGACTGTGCAGAGGTTGATTGATGAAAGGAAATGGTGAGGGTGCTTATAGGAGGTTGGGAAGGTGAGAAGAGGGCCTAAGGGGTCCCTAGCACCCTTCCAGAGAGTTTCATAGTGTTCGGGTCTCAAGAAACTGCTCTCGTGAGCTTCTACAGGAAGTCTGCAGGGGTTCTACAGGATGTTCTACCAGATGTTCCGAAAGGGGATTTTGGAGGGTTGATGGTGGAATAAAGGTGGAGAAGTGGAGATGGAGGTTGGATGAGGGTGTGAAGAGGTCTAGGACCTGGTGAATGAGGTTGAGGAGTGATTAAATCGATTGGGTTTGTTCGAGGCTGGAGGAAGCAATGTTGCACAAGAATGTAGAAATTAGGGCAAAGTGAGAAAATGTGGCAAATGAAAGGCAAGAATCTGAGTTAGAGGATGGAGCAGGTTGTATTGATGGAGGAAGGGTAGGCAGGGAGGTATCGCAAGTGCTCTGCACGTTATTTTCCAAAACTAATCAAACGAAGACTAGGAAAACCAAAGATCTAGCTACTTTAACCTAATTTGACCTAAATACCAGAAATCATGATGGGCAGAAGTTTATTGGTAGAAAATCATGTAAGACAACTATTAAAACCAAGCAAGAATGGATCTAAGCATGTAATCACAACTGGTACCAACTTTTGCAACTAAGAATCTAACTTTAGCAATTGCTTGAAGAGGCAAAAATAGTGTTTTTGTGGCAGCAAGGACACCTTGGTCTCAACTCATGGTCCCGAGGAGGGAGAGGTGAGATCAAGGGTTGCTTGATGGCCTTTTCGAAGATCTTTTCTGTTACCAACCTATCAAATCAATCTGAAACATGAAAAGCTATTTCAATCGTCAAAAATGACCTAGTTAACCAAGCAAGATTTTAATCTAATAGCAGAAATTATTCTATGAATACAGCAAAAACATATAACAGTACACAGAGGAGGCCCTAGCACTTGGGTTGGGCCCAACCCCAAGAGCTACAGGTTCCTAAGAAGAAGCTCAGAGCTGATGCAAAATGAAACTGATCTCCATTACTCAGAAAATAATCATGTCACAAAAATGTTTTATAATAGAAGCTCCAAAATGAGCTAAAAAACAGAGCAGCACTAAAGTATGAAATACAAATGTTCCAAAATTAAACTACGAAGGTTGGAATCCTTCCTTCTTATGCACTATGAGGACCTCCAACAGCCCTCCTTAACTCAAGGGGCTTGGCTGCTCAAATTGCAAGTAATCAGTCACTTTACAAAAAGCTGCTTGACTGCCCTTGGGAATCATCTTTGGTGGCCTATTGAACTCCGAGATAATGGTGGAGAATTTGAGGGAGGGGCCATTTAGTGTAGGAGACACCCTTCCTATGAATCCTCAACCTTGTTCCCTCGTGTTTGGCTGTCAACTGGCTCATATTTGCTTGACCTTGGTCCAAAAGTTGTCCAAAAATCTGCAATAACCACGTATTAGACTTCATGGTCAAGTGACTATTCTCATTCATTCAATTAACATAAATATACTCAAAAGCATGTATAAACTATGAACAATGGTGGATTAATCGAGAATAATAGCCAATAATGAGCCCAATAAGTTACCCATTTTGGGGGCTCATCATACATAGCACCATCTATAACCATCACTGTATAAGTAACATACACAGAACACCATATATACAACAGGCATACAACATCATATGTACAAAATACTACATATACAACATTACACATCACCATAGGTACAATCACTGAATATGCAACATGCGCAACAATAGCACTGCACATCCAAAACCATACTGCCTCTACCAAGAAACCTTGCTTCCAGTGTCTCTACGAGATCCATTCTTATCCTAGCATGTCACAGGTCGTACTTCTTTCATTCCACTAATGTATCCCTCAGTATAGCCTGTCCATAACATAGACATAATATAATCACATAATATCAACTCATAACCACATGATACTGACCTCGTATATTTGTTAGGAATACTCTTCCCACTTGATTCCTCATAAACCGGGAACCTCTTCATGTCATTCAACTATGTAAGCAATCATTCCTCCCACAATAATGATACCTAACGACCCTGTCAGACAACATCATATATACATACATATATATACATATAAATATTTGCATTAAACAATGATGATCATGTTAGACAATGACATACATACATACATATATACATATAAACATTAGCATTAAAAAAATCATGATCCATGATGACCCTATCAGACATGACATATACATATATAGACATCAACATAATCATGATCGCACCATAATTACTAGATCTCAAAGTCAAGGTTAAGAGAACTTCCTTTATCCATGCACAACATGCTAAACATTGAGAACAATAGTTCCCAAGATATCCAAGGCACATGTTACCTTAAACCAATTTACTTTACCTTTATTTTTACCTTTCTCATGACTCACCTACCACCATCCGTTATCCCAATGGACCAAACCAATCCAACTGGTTATTGTATTATTTCCTTCAATTGTCCTTTACTCATGCACTAAGCTTCATCTAAGTCCCATATTACATGATCGGTTTCATTCAACTTCTCCCCAACTCCATTAAATTTCCTCTTTCCCAACCAATTCCCAAGATTCAAAACTTAAAAGGAAATCACAAGAAACAAACAAGAAGCAAACCATGAAAACCAATAATGATATGACACCACAAACAAAGTGGTATGACCATATACTAGACATAAACAAACCAAAAATCAAGCACAAACAAATCAGAAAAGATCGAAAGCACGAGACTAACAATAGACACCATGACTCCATCCCTGTGGTTCCCAATGCCTCCAAGTGAAACCTCAACCCGAGCCTTCTTTAAGATTTCATGGCAATCTCTTTTTCCATGCATTCCCCTGCAATATCATATTACCAGAAACACATAATTGTCAGTGCATAAGTAAGCATAAAAATATACCAATTAGCTTACCTTGTTATGCCAAGCACGTTGCCTTGTAGCTGAATACATATGTGTCATGTCTCAAGGACTCCACTTCCCTTGACAGATCTAGATATAACTAGACACCAACTATTATACCTATCAAATACGTGTCCATGAATATAGCACATATCCACATAATTTCAAACAAATTAGGGTTAAGAAGACTTCATGTATGCAAATCACTTATTCGTTTAGAATTGCGGTTTCCAAACATAGCCAAAGGAATTCTCACCCAATTCCTTTCTTTCACCTTTACCTTGTTGAAAATGAGTCTCACTATGTATAGTCACATCACCCAATGAATAATTATATAAATAAACTATTACCTTGTCATGTTAATGCCAAGCATGTTTCTTACAACTGTTCACACATGTCGATCATATGTTCCAAAGATCAAGCAAACATATATGTTACTTGAAATATGAACTTAACCAAGTCTAATAACCATGTCATAACCAAAATCAAATCACAATCATCAGTCATAATACATAATGTTACACTCAAGTACACATCAATTGTCTCAACACATATGTGTTAGTAAAACCATCTTATAAACAATATCATTTCTTCATGCAATCTAACAGACACATACTCATATCATGCAATTAATTAAACATTAAAACAAAATATAAACGTACCATGTTAGATAAATCAACTAGACAACATAATAGACACCAAAAAATAAAACACCAAATAGACAACATAATCAAGCAGTCAAGCACCAGATATACGACATAAGCAAACTCGTGCCTTAATGTAACTCATGGGAGGTTATCTCATCTACACAATCAAGCTAGATTAGCACAATATAACTTCACAACATATCAACTCAACCATAAATAAGGTCATGATAACCATGACAGTAACTATCTAACTTGTTCACATTATAAACTCGTAAATAATTATCATTCATGCATAACAATCACATATGAAAAGTCAGTCTATATTAGTACAACACAATGTCATGAATAAGTTGACTCATACGACTCATACTTGAATGTCATAACCCTAACCATTTGCATAGACCAATCCAAATTAGCATGATACATATAACATCAAGATCTTAATGTAATAACCCTAATCATCAAGTTACTATCATATAACAACAACAAGTTATGTTCATCAACAACATATAACATAATCATCAAGCTAAATATCATATAAAAACCACAGGTTACTATCATTCATGAATATACGTCACATGTGCATATGACTACACTAATCAAATAGCATCTATCATGCATGTAACCATAACATCAATAGAATGAAAGGCATACACATAACCATAATGCATATAACAATCCTTAACCTACATAACTGCATGCGCAACATACAAACTTGTATGATGACATGCTCCTTCCTCAAGGTTCAATGATGCACTTGATGGTCTGCATCTCCTGCTTTATCTCAACTAATGCATTAGTATCATAACATACCAATAACATCATGGTGACCTAATTGCATACAATTACGTCACAATGCATGTTTGACCTGCTACACATGCATAACCATAGCCATGAAAATGCATGCATAACAATATATAGACACTAACATGCATAACAAATGCATATACAACTGGCATGCATTCATGGCAAGTGCATCCCAACAACAACATCATCAACTCCTACATGGAAACACAACTGTAACAATGACCACTACCATGCATACATAACAAGCACATATACAACCAAAATGCATGCATGACAAACACATTCTGCCCATCAAGATCTTAATGTAATAACCCTAATCATCAAGTTACTAGCATATAACAACAACAAGTTATGTTCATCAACAACATATAACATAATCATCAAGCTAACTATCATATAAAAACCACAGGTTACTATCATTCATGAATATATGTCACATGTGCATATGACTACACTAATCAAATAGCATCTATCATGCATGTAACCATAACATCAATAGAATGAAAGGCATACACATAACCATAATGCATATAACAATCCTTAACCTACATACCTGCATGCGCAATATACAAACTTGTATGACAACATGCTTTTTCCTCAAGGTCCAATGATGCAACTTCACCTTGATGGTCTGCATCTCCTGCTTTATCTCAATTAACGCATTAGTATCATAACATACCAATAACATCATGGTGACCTAATTGCATACAATTACCTCACAATGCATGTTTGACCTGCTACACATGCATAACCATAGCCATGACAATGAATGCATAACAATATATAGACACTAACATGCATAACAAATACATATACAACTGACATGCATTCATGACAAGTGCATCCCAACAACAACATCATCAACTCCTACATGGAAACACAACTGTAACAATGACCACTACCATGCATATATAACAAGCACATATACAACCAAAATGCATGCATGAAAAACACATTTTGCCCATCCAGTCGAAGGGTTGAACCATGTTTTGATACCACTCTATGGTATCATATATCACACAAGGAGAATAGAAAGCAAAAACCATCCAAGAGAGTGAAACCTTCTCTAATACCACTATGTGGTATCATATATGACCCAAAGAGAGCACAACCTGCTCTAATACCACTCTGTAACACCCTCATCCCATATGTACCCAAGTAACCAACCAATTAGGGTAAATATGCAACGAGAGGCCACTATAATTAGATTCAACCTCCTAAGTCACCTTAAGGAAGTGGAATCTATGGAAACACACCACACAGACCTTCCACATCAACGATAGAACTCCTAGGAGCCATCCCAACCACTCGGGGAACCAACCCCTGAGACCAACTAAAGTTTTAGTGCATCAAACCCCTAGACGCTCCCTTGATTTGGACAAGGGCACATTTGGGAGGCTCCAAAATATCCCATGGCAAGGGCAAGGGAGCTTCTGGAAACTTTTTTCCCCATTGTTGTGCTTGCGACTCTAGGATTTGTACCACTTTTTCAAGCCCAAAACCTAGGTCACTGCCAAAATCTCAATGACACCTTCACAAATGAATTTACACAATAAAACAATGATAAATTTGCAAAAAATATCAACAAGGACTAAACTGGACCCCTACTAGCCATGACAAGTATTTTGTCAAACATATCAAAAATATGAAATCTATAGGTGTTAACATTAGAGATGAGCATAGGGATCTCATACTTATCTAAGATTTGCTATAAGGAATTGTTTCCTTATCACATTAGCTCAACTTCATCAATTAGGCCATATATACATTGTTCTTTCATTTACAAGTAAAAACATGATGAGAGCCATATATAGCCACTATCATAATACATGTTCATAACCAAAATAATAACAATAGAAATACCAAGGAAACAATTACCATATAATCCTCATATAAACTAGTATAATGCTCATGAATTAACAAGGAGAAATAACCTCATATTAATGATGCAAAGGCTAACTAGGTTTGGGACTTCCACGAACCACCCGACCATAAATTGGCTAAACCAAATCCTTCTTTCAGCTAATCACCCATGTGCCATATTCCAAGCATGAATGTGGGACTTAAAACCAAACTCAACCAGGACTTCCCGAGGCTATACCACCTCACCTTCTTCAATAGAACCAAGCTTTACTACAATCCACACCGGATCACTAGGCCATAAACCATAAACATAAAATACCAAGCTTTACCACAATCCCCACTGGATCAGTAGGCCAAAACAAGCATGGATGCCACCAGATTTCACCACCTACATTGTGAGGAATTTTCCTTTCTCCTAGTCTCTAGGCTTTACCGCAATCCACAGTCTAATCCCAGGATCATTGGGCCATAACCAATACAACATTCTCTTGGATTTACCATAATCCACACCAGATCACTAGGCCCTAACCAAGACTCCATCCTTTGGGCTTTACTGTATATCCTGCCATTCACTGGAAAGGATTCTTAGGCCTAATCAAGGGAAACCACCTCTACTCTTTATTGTATATCACACCATTAACCATTCGAGGATTCTTAGGCCCATCGAGGAACACAATAAATGTCTTTACCGCAATCCATAGTCCAGTTTAGGGATCACTAGGCCATGTGTTCTTTCTTTCAGAGATCCACCTCACTGAGCTTTGAATCCATCTGTCAATCCAACTCAACCAAAACATGAGAACCTTGTCACACCATGGCTATCCGGAAATAACAAGGCTAGGTTGAAAACATTGTCACACCTGGGAAAACCCATTCCATGACAACAAAGAAGCACATGCAATACCATGCATACCAAATCTAGCAAGGAAATCACACCTACAAAGAATCTTGTTGTAGTTGCTTGATCCTGCTCTTCCTTAATTGCTCGTTCCTTCCTCCTGCCTTCTTTAACTTTCTTGATCCAATGCCAAAGCGCTCTAAGAAAAAATATAAGTGTCCAAGAATGAGAGAGAGAATAATGAGAGAGCTTCAAAATTGAACTGACAAAAGGTTACACTCACCAAGCCTTGAGCAAAATATTACACTAACCAAGCCTGCCCACTGACCCTCATAAAACTTTTTATCAATGAGGCCTCTATTTTCTTCAATTTCCATTATTTTCCTTCATTTTCCTCCTCACATGCAATCTGTGACCTTTCACCTTCCTTTCCTCCTAATTTCCATTATTTTCATAAATAAGTGTCAAATAATGCCTTTTGCCTTTTCAAAACCTTTGTCATTGCCTTTGCCAATTTCCTTTGCCAAAATACACTGAATGAACACCCACTTGGATGTTTTTCCCACCATTCATCTTGGAAAATGTGTCCCATGACCGTGGTCTTATATATTTTACATGGATTTTTAACCAGGGTTGTTACACTCGTGAAGATGAAAAGAGAAATATCTTGAGAGAATAGAAAAGTGAAGAAGAGCCGTAAAGTTGGAAAAGGAGGTTGGAATAAAATAGAAGAGGAAATTTGAGTGTGTATAGTGATAAACAGACGATGCATATGGAAATTCATACCACATACTAGGACTATATATTGATTGTAAGAGAAATTATGATGTGCATCCGAATATCAAAAAAAAAAAAATTATTGTCTCTTATTTTGTCTCTTATAAAATTTCTCAATTTCCTCACTATGTTTGTTAGTCTTTAAATTCTATTAACACCATTGTACAAGTAGTTGTGCACTTTATTGGTATAGATCAGGTTCACATAATGGTTGTGGACAAGATTGTATGGTCCCCTTGATCACATTATAACATTCATAAGTTTCTCATATCTAACCATGGATATAGATATTATTTTATGATGATTAGAAAGGTGAGAATGACCATTGTCATCATGATGTTTATATTTTTTAATATTAATAAAATTTTTAAATGGATATTATTTTATTATCATTATAAATGTGTGTGTGTATCTTCACATGAAAATATCTTTGTATTCCATATGAGGAATATACATTTTCGAATTTTCATGGGACTATTCATTCTCAACAATAAGGCTCGAAGCTATTACATCAAAGCTCATCATGTCACTTGCAGAAATTGAATCTAGATGGGGAGGATCCTAATCATTCATCCCAACCACCCAAGATAAACCCAATTGACAAATTACAAATGACAAAATAATTATAATACTTGTGCTGATAGGCACTCTATAGCCCAATATGAGTGAAATGTTGTAGTGTTCGTAAATGAGTGTAAATATTTAAATGTCTACTCAATATGGAAGAGATGCTAAAGTAATTAAAATACTAAATTTATCCAACTCAAATTATTATATTGTAATAATTGTTTTTATTTATAAATTAAAAAAAAAATATATATATATATTATATATATATATATATTTATATGTATTATATATATTATTATTTATATATATATAGCATATCACATCAAAAATAAATTAATAATATGATTTATATTCATAACCATGATATTTCAATAACATATAAAAACCTATAAATTTATCATAATGTATAATTGAAATACAAATTTCGTACCCATTATACTTATATATTAAAATTAATTAATTTTTATTAATTTAATAATAATAAAACATAGTTTTAATGCGATTAAAAAAGTAATAAAAAGTAAATAAATATAAATATAATAAATTGACTCAATTCAATTTGTTTGTATTGGTAATTTATTTTTATTTAATAAATTTACTTTTTTCCATGAAAAATCATAATATTCATATAATATTAAATTAAATTTAAATAATCTCCCAGACCTGGGTGTACCCTTAATCACACACCCTGTCAGAGATCACATGATAGACCTCAAGCCAGCAATCAAGTATGAGCCCAAGTGGTGGTCATGCACTGCAGAGCTCATTCAATAAGGCTCAGTCGCAGTTAATCAAGGGCATCTAGAATATTCTCTCCAGTTTGGGCACAAGACCTACCTTTAGCTCTAGCTTATTCGTCTACACCTTCATTCCCTCCATCATTCACTCAGACGAGGGGAGCAACTAAATTATGTATAGAACCACTAGAATCCATTACACCAAGAACCATCGCACCAAGCAAGCAGGAATGATCTGTGAATGTGGCAGAGGGTGAGGGTGACCACCCCTCCCTCCTTAGCATGGCCAAGAGGAGGAGATTTTCAACCAGGATATTCCACCCTACATTCCTCGTCTGGTTGCAACAATGGAGATAGAGAAGCATAGATGTTTGGGAGATGGACACTCGATAGTGAGAAACCTATTAGTGTGACACCTCTGGAACATGGAAGAATCCAAGGAAGGAGCCACATGCAGAATGGAGTAGGTTAACTCTAATATCAACAACACACACCTCTCTATGAAATCTCTCCATATCAATTGCAATCGAGTTTCCTCCCATCCCTCAAACTCCAATATCCACCAGTTCAAAAGAGAGTTCAAATGCAATGGACTCTTCTCTCTAGATAGTCATTCCTCCTACCCCTAGCCCTCCAGTGGCGTGGGAAAAGGATAAAGGCCCAGCAAAATGTGGAGATTCCCCATCAAATAAAAGGCTTGAGTTAAATTTCAAAACTATATATTTAAATTTGATTAATAAACCTATAAAAGTTCAATATTATAGCCAAACTAGCTATTTTATAATATCATTCGATGTTATCTCGACTATATATATATTATATATATATATATATATTTTAATTATATATATATATATATATTATATATTGATATGCCACAATATATATGTATTATCCAAGTTCTAATAAATATTAATGAAAAAAGATATATTGTATACATAAAGATGTGAAATTTATATATAATATAATAATATTTATTAAGAATTAAACATAGATTCATCTTAACTCCGGATCTACCAAGTGTCTAGAGGAATCAAAT
The DNA here is from genome assembly GCA_000404065.3 of Pinus taeda. Lineage (NCBI taxonomy): Eukaryota > Viridiplantae > Streptophyta > Pinopsida > Pinales > Pinaceae > Pinus > Pinus taeda. The sequence continues at coordinate 98,861 of APFE031233083.1, read as the reverse complement.
CACTTAAGGTGCAAACATTTTCTCGAGTTTTACACTCAAAAAAAAGATTGCATGTTGAGAGATTTAATTGCTCTCAATTCTTGGTAGATCCAAAATTAAAATAAATCTAGATTGGTTATTATAATATTTATATTTTTTATATTTAATAAATAGATAAAATATTGTGAAAATACAATTTATATTTAAATGTGATTACTATATTAAAAAATAAATAATCATTAAAAAATTTTTTACAAAAATAAATTTATTGGTTTTGATATTTAATATATTTAATTCTATTTTTAAAATAAAAAATATTAAAAAAAACAGTTACAACAATTAAAAAAAAATTATAATATTTTAACTTAATTCATTATAAGTGAATATAATATGTATTTTTTTATTTATAAACTGAGTATAAAAACATAAAAGCAATAATTAAAGAATGATACATAAATGAAAGGTCCTTATCTCTATAGGCATGGACAACAAAATGTGTCCAATGAGAAGATAATCCACTTTATCTTTAAATGGACAAATAGATATGGACAATTATAGTGGATAAAGTTTTCATTCATCAATGTATGTGACTGAGTAACAAAATCCGTTACATTACTAAAATATTATTGCGATATATTCATATATTTTATCAAAATGGAGAACATTGATGTAAGGTTGAAGAGGTCCGTTCTTCATAGAAATAAAAATTGTAAATAGGTATTTAGATTAAGATGGAACTATATATATATTAAATATATGGTTTTGAAGTGAACAAACATTAAAAGAATTAGGGACTTTTTTTTTGTAAAAGTTTATATTAAACTCTATAGAGAATTTATTTAAAGAAAGATTTGACGTTATGTTGAAGCTAGTTTTTTCTTGGAAAAAAGTTACAAGTGGTTATATAGATTGAGATGGAAAGTCACACATTAAATATATGATTTTGAAGTTAATATAGACTAGGAGAATGGGTGAAAATCACTACTTATTTTGATAAAGGTTAATCTCAAATTTTATGAAAAGTTTCGTAATAAGTTAAATAAAGTATAATATATATTTTATTAATAAAGTTTATAGTTGTTTTCCTGGATGGGTAATGTTAAATTTTATGAAAAACTTGTTTAGTAATGAGTTAAATAAAGTATAATATATATTTTATTAATAAAGTTTATAGTTGTTTTTCTTGATGGGTGTTACTGTAGTTTTGATGGGGGACATGGAGTAACAAGATGGGTCCCCACAATCTCACCCTATTACTTGTCGTAATATCCCAGTGTATTAATGAGCCTTTGCCTTTCAAGGAGGATCGCGGAGGCTCTCAGACACATCATTGTCAATTGAAGGATCTATGATGTTTCTCATTCTCGGCAACTTGTTCACCTTCCATTATTCATTTATCTCATTCTCCAGTTGCTCTCTTCATCAACCATGACCTTTAAACATTATGTAGTGGCTTGATTTTGGGGGTCCTTCCTACCCCCTCTAGCTTTCCCTCCACCTCTAGTTGTTTTTTAAGGCAAGGGACTTGTGCAAAATCCCATAGTATTTAACCCTCCTAGCATGATTTATTGGTTAAATTTTTTCATCATAGACTCATACAGCTCCCAACTCAACACTAGTTAGGTCTTAGTTGTGTCTTACTACCTATGGCAGCAATGATGCACCAGCATGCATGTTGCCACAAAGGAGGAGGGTGAAGACGAGTGATGGGTGGCTCCAAAGCACAATTTTTAGCAAAATCTTTAGCTTGTATCTTTCAAGAGAATACCCCTCTGATATCTAGAAGTAAATTTGGTTGGTTGATGAGGAAATTTGGTGGGAAAGGTAGGAATTTTTAGACTTTGACATCATGGAAGGTATTGCTCCTTAGGTTCTTAGTATGGGAAACTCGCGTGGTACACAAAACCATTACCTTCACACTGTAGACCTCTACTAGCATGTTAAGATGTCGGTGGGCAAGATTTTGGTGGAAAGAAGGAAGATCTTGGTGAACCTCATGCATTATTTAGACAAGCTTAGGGACCTCATGTTGAATGTGAAAGGAAGGCTAGCCAAGATAGAGATGGGGTCACCTCCAACTCTCCAATTCCTCTGACGTGCAAGGTTGAGGAACAACCCATCAATTTAGATGCCTCTTTATGCTCATGAGGCTCAGGTTTCATGTCTATTAGTTTTTTTAATTTTTGTATTTCTAATTTTGTCTCAGGGATTTTTGCATCCTATCTCAAAGTCTATGTTTGGTTTCATTAACCTATTCTCTTAGACATTTCGGAATTCTAAAGTCGCTCCTTTTGATTTTTGTTGTTGGTTTCCCCCATTGTGCGACAAAAAAGACATAGTAAACTCTCAGGTCTCATTTTATAATTTCCGATTTAGTTATGTTGTCATTGATTCTCTACTCTTACATCTTTGGTCTGGTTTCCCAAGTGGCAAGCCAGAAATAGTGAGTAACACAAATTGGCTATAATTATCTGAAATATCTAACCTAGAAAATTAGTTTTATATTAAATATATATAATATATATATATAATATAATATTATAATATTATATATGTTTACAATTACTGAAAAATGGCATTTAATTTAAGTGTGTGTGGTGGTAATGCAATATAAGATTAATATCATTTTATGGAAATAAAATTGTTTACAATTAAAGAAAAAAGGCGTGATTTTGAATGTAACTCTACGCTATGTTATTATGACATAAGATTCATATAATTTTATGGAGAAAAAAAAATGGAATAGCAAAAGATTTGACAATTACAAGGAGAATATATGCTTTGAATCTAGATGCATATCATTTCAATGCAACATATGTATTATAGCTCTTTATGGAAGGAGAAAAAGTGTTTATGACTAGAAAAAATATAATACACAACATTGAATCAGGGACTTGAATTATATGAGGTCAAAATTGTCAATATCAATTCTTTTTTTCATAAGGAAATATTCAATATCAAATGAAAGGATGTGAAGCAATCAAACCGGCCTTCCACTATTGTGTGGTATTCAAAATATGGTAGCATTGGAAGGGCCTACTCCAAGACATATTACACTCTAAGAAGGGATCTATGTTGGCATGAATCCAACAAGTCTAAGTGCCACAAATTAAATCATTACCAAACTAAGAGAACATATCATTTCCAATGAGGTAAGACCACTTTAGCTTGAAACAAGAATGTAGATGATTGTTGAAATGACGAGGAAATGTTTAATAGAGGAGAGAATCAATTCATTTCCAATTGGAGAAAAATGAACTAAGAGTTTTGGAGTTGAAATAAATCCTTAGAAAAGGATAGAAACTTTCTACCTATTGGGTGTACTATATATTAGAGGAAGGTGGAGTAATAAAGGACAATAATTTTACTATCAAGAGGAAATCATTTTTGGATATTGTCAAATCAAGAAGGGAGAAATCACTTTCCATCGTATTTTTATAGAGAAAAAATTATTAGTAAGAAGAGTCAATATCGAATTATTATATATTCATTATTGGAAGAGCGGAACATATTCTAAGATAGAAATAGATATTGAATTCAATATTGTGGGAGAGAGATTTTCCTACCACCACTTGCTAGCTAAAACATATTTGAATGTCTCCCATTGGATTAGAAGTGGAGAATAAACTCAAGTAAAAGGGACACATTTTACTCCACGACATTTTTTGGACAAACTATAACTTCCTTCAATTAGAGGGAGAGTCTTCCTCTTGTATCCTTTACAGACAAGGGAAAAGGATAAAACTCATTAGAACTTGAGTTCAATGTTTTGAAGAGGAAAATAGAATTGCTACAAATTGTTCAACAAGAGATATCCCAACAAATCCCACCGATATACCTTTCTTGTTGGAGCCCATAGGAAATGAGTCATATCTTAGGTAATGCCAATTTAAATTTTAAGGGAAGAGGAGTTGTAGCAACATTTGAGTCCACAACATAGTCCCATAAATCTCTTAAATATCTAGTTACATATTAAACTAATATTTATGGCTTCCATAATAGAGAGAAAAACTTGAGACTGGGAAGAAGAGAAGAATGAAATAGGAATTGTTATAGCAAGAGGAAGTTCTTGCATAACACTTGAAACTACCTTCCACTAGAGATAAGGAATTGTATCTCATGAGCATATAATAGATTCATCTCTCGAGTTGTTCTTCATCACAAAAATGTCATTTTTCTAACAAAATAAGTGTTATCGTTGAAGAGAGAAGAGAAAATATATGGATGTTGTTCTTCTAAGCTCAGTGAGAGCTATAATAATGTATTTAAGTACATTTCAAGACAAGGACTGATGCATCTCATTCTTACTATATTTTTCCCAACGGGTTCTCTAGGGTATTAAGAAATTCCACAATGATTGTGTTGGCTTATTCACATTTACCTGCGATGCTTTTATTAATGAGAGTTATTTTATAGTATTAACTATGTGAAGAGAGGAAGATTGTTGATTTTTCAAGTTATCAACTAAGACCCAGCCACAGAGCTCAAAGAATCTTGAAGAAAATGAAATGAAACAAGGGAATAATAAAAGGATTATTGTATACACACCCAGAATGGAAGGGGTCAAGAGGATTTGTTGTGATATTAAGGATAATGTTTAACTTCTTGGGTGGGTGAAAAACCCTCTAATTTCTCTTCGTTTCAAGATTCTTACAATTTTATTAGTGATCCCATGTATACAAGGAAGAGAAATATAGGGATTATCAAAACTGGTGTTCAAATTGGGATTGAGGGTGAAATTTGGATGGTAAGCTCTAATGGTTTTTTAGTGTTTTCTTTTATGGTGACCATTCTTCCAAAAACCATATTTAAGGTGCATTTTGTCTTAACCCATGCACTCATTTCTCATTATCCTAATTGTAGAAATTTGATAGAAATTTGTTAACGGTGTTGGACCTGCCAACATGTTAGGGGATATCCCTGGTAAGAAGTCCCAACTAGACCTCAAACCATTTGGATTAGGAGTACCAGTAGTGGGAAGTAAATTTATGCCTTGACTGCGAAAGCACTTAGAGGTAAGCAAGATATCCTTGTCAAAAGCAAGTGTGTGACCTTGCAGTGAATCAAGAGAGATGCATGGGGGAGGTTCTAACACACAGAGGGGGAAAAGAAGTGTGTCCCTTAGAAGCCTGTAATAATATGCATCTTGAAAGGAACACATGAGCTGAATGACATCACAACCTAGAAAGCAAAATAGTTGACAATCCAAAGTGATGAGGTAAACCAACAACATGCTTCAATAAGATTCATGAAATCACATACTGAATAGTCCATACATAAATGCATAAATTAAAACTACATACATTGCTTAAGTAACCAGAATAGTTGAACTACAATAACAACATATGCATGAAACATGTTGGCTCTTTTATATTATAAAAGTGAAAGTTCCATCCATACATACAACCATGATAGCCACTAGCCCCAATAGTGGAACGTTACAGTCAACACTGCCTTCTCCTCCAAAGAGATGTACTCGCTCTCCACTGTGGAGAAGCTAAGGCTCGTCATAATACTCTCCAAGCCCTTTCTAAGCTATTCCTAGCACAAGCTTGGCTCCCAAAAGCCTGTTCTATGAGTTATGAGGTTCTATTTATAACAAAGGATGGGGTGACCCTAACATTCCCCTTTGTGACTCTTGGACTACCCCCATGACTCTTCAACTTCATTACATAACTCTTTACACTACATGTGATTGTTTACATTCCATTAATGACACTTGGAATTTCACTTTAGAACATGTTTACAAAAATGATACATTGTCTGCATATACCCATGTGGGTCAAAAATGGCTTGAGTCAGACATACAAGATAACACTAAGACTCGGACGGTTGTGGAAAGACCATCTCATCAACCTCCTCTATGTGATCCTCGGTGACGAACTGATGCCATGCTTTTTAGTTCACAATGGTGTCCACGTACTTTTTGATGATGTCTTTCTGGAAATGAACTCTTGCCTCCATTTCTTCTGAGTATACTGATTTGGAACCTCTGCCCAATTCATCCTATAACATGCGCATTTTAGTCCTAAGCAAGGTCGGACCGGTGACGTACATCCGCATGTTATCTATGTTGGTGGTTGTGAGCATCAACTAATCAAAGTACACGTCGAGATCCAGTCTGACTTGGTTCTTCTCTTTGGGCTCAATGAGCATACCAATCGACAGGGTGCCATACTTTCTCACCACGACATCCAAACTCCTGAACAACTATGTGTACGAAGCCTCAACACTGGTGATGAGCGGCAGGATTTCCTCATATTTCCGGATCAAAATCTGGATGCGTGCTTTGTCCAAATCTACATGCAACTTCATCATCTTGTGGAAGTGAAATGAGGCTCCCTTGTACCTCATCGTCCATGTTTGTACACAATCAGATGCAGCATGTATATCTGTGAGTGTCTTCTATCTTAATGTAGCGTTGTTGATGACCATGTAAATGGACAACAGCCTAGTGTGTTAGTGTCAGTCTTTCCAGCCTTCCTCCAGTGATCAAATGTGCTCTTACAAAGTGATTTTGAAGTGTCAAGGTCAAATTTTGTCCTTTCAGTGAGTCTTCAAGCAAAATTTGGTCACTAGGCATTAGGTCTAGGGTTTGCTCTCACTCTTTTCAAAGTTGCCCAAATGAAAATCTATGTCACTATTCAGTTGATTCTATCATCATTCATAGGGTTTTCATTATCATCTCAGTGTCTAATGAGTCATTTTACACCCTGTTCATGCTTCAGTTGCGCCTAGGTAAGGTCATTTCCCTCTCCTAGGGTTTTGAAGCCAATTTCTCTTGGACGGTCAAATCATCAGAAAAACATGTATCCAGATGTTCATACACCTTCCCCTATCCTTAACGTACCTTAAAAAATGCTTCCCATCATTGAGATTCCCCAAATTCCTCATTTTCGCACAAACCCTAGTTTCTAGCTACAACTTGGCAATTTTCTAGGTTGGGCCTGTGTTTTTCCCTTTTGGACCCTTTCCCCTCACTTAATCTCTGATATTCCACTTTCCCCTGCTTCCTAACATCCCTCCCTACTCCCAAAAAATTCCTCAAGAATTTAGAAGCCCCTATCCCTTCATTTCGCTCCATTTCGACAAAATTCCTTGTTTCACACATCGAGACAAGTCGCACTCAAATAATGTTCCAGAGAAATCAAAGATGAATTTTTGGAAACTGAGAGAGGTTTTTGTCTAAAACATGCCAAAGAAGAAAAACCTCCTTCACGTTTTTTACCAGTGTCATGGTTTGAGATAAATGTCAAGAATATCGTTGCCTCAGGAGAATCAATGACACCTCTGAAGTGACCTTGGGAAAAATCAAGTTTTATCCTAGCTTGGTTGGCCAAATGATTTGTTTGATTGTTAAAATGCTAACTAAACACAAATATATTTCCAATGAGCTATCATGAGCTAAATTTGGGGTTGAGGAAGGCATTCAAACGTTCACTGCAACAACACTCTTCCTTGAGGCAGCCTCATTTGGCACTTTTTGACCAGTCTTGGGATATTTACTTTTTGATAGGTCAAATCAACTCCAAATTGAAAAATTTCAGTTGGGTTAGAAATTAGAATCAAATACCTTTCCAACGAGCTATCCTGCACCCGATTCTGACACCGGGAAAGCCTCCAAAATCCTCTTGCAAAAGGGTGCGACATGTCAAGAGGTGCGCGACATGTTGGGGATTTCTCCACAGAAATTTTCCATTGAGCCACAAATCAACTTCTTTCTCCTAAATTTCTTCAGGTAGGCCTCTAAATCATGGTTATTTTTATTGGTAAAGAAAAATTGAGCATGGAATATGTGTCAAATGCCATCAAGATGAAATGGGAAATTCATGCGTATTGTGCTTAAAAAGGTCAAAGTGCAAGTGTGCTAGGGTTTATTGTTGTTTCATTGTTTTTCCCCTTGTAATCATTCTCTCCTGAGGTTTTTCACGAGGAAGGAGGACCATCACATCAGCATGACATCCTTGTTACTAGACATGTCAGCTCCTCACCTCAGGTCACCTATCAGAAAGGCCTGAGGGCCTTGTTTGCAGCAGCTCGGCGAGTACTTTCTCCACAGCAGGTGGAAGGGGTCTCGCCATCATCATTTACAGGTCAGCGACTCTTATCTCCACACCAGGTGGAAGGGGCCTCGCGTTCTCTATCAGCAGTACGAGAGGGCAAACAGCCCATGGTAGAGAAGGAGAGAGCCGGGGACACACAGGTTGACATCATTGATCTTGATGCTCGCTCCCCCACTTCAGATTTGCATGAGATCATCTGACACAGAGAGGCGGAAAACCACTTGTTACAGCAAAAGCTCAACATGGCCCAATGGACAATAAACTATCTTGAGCAGCGCAACAAGCAACTTTAGGATGAGAAAGAGTTGGATGAGCTGTGGAGGATTCGAAGTGATCGAGTCATCAACAGTAGGAGGCCTGGTGACTTGCTACCCAAGGAGAGGGAATCCATGCTTATCCGGGTGAATACACACTTAGAGAGGTTGTGGCCAACCAAGAAAAGAAGCTTCTAAAGAACATGAAGAATCATTATTGGGCAAGGATGCATGTTTGTAAGGCAAGGATGAAGATTCTTCAAAGGAGGTTGACCGAGGCTCTCAAAGGGAGGAAGAAGACCAACCCGCTCCGTATCTTGCCTGAGGCCTCTCTCACTCACCATGATACTCCTTAGCCTCCTCCTAGCAGCAAACCCAAGAAATTTTGAG
>APFE031233083.1:32526-64071 GCA_000404065.3 Pinus taeda | reverse complement strand
TACGCGTCAAACGGAGATCATATGCTAAAGTTACGACCCCGGGAAGTTGATGTACCAACTTACCCCCAAACGGGGCCCACAGTTTGGCGTTTCGTCTCCTAGGGTTAGGTTTTGCAATGTGAAGGGTTTTTCATTATGTCTCAAACAATAAATAGGCCTTCGAGCCTCATTGTAACACAGTTCAGAGGCATGTAGCCATCACATCTCTTCTCAGAGATAAGCTACCATCGCCCTAGCTAGTTTATCTCCATTTCTGATTGTAAGCATGTTTCAGTATTTTCCATTAATGAAATGAAGTATTATTTCCGCTGCATCTTTGTGTTTATGGTTATCTCTGTAATTTGTTGTGTTCCTGTTTAAATCCGGATCAAAAGCAACAGAAAAAATGGCAAAAGGCATGAAAAGCAAAACTTACCTAGAAAAGTTGTGTCGAAGGTTCCTAAATGCCTCGAGAATTCCAGAGCTTCAAGATCGAATGTGAAGAATGAGCTCTGAGCTGTCATTTAAATAAATTTGGTGAAATTAGGGTTTATGACGTCCATGCCACAAATCTAGGAAAAAGCGACACTTGGTAGGGAGCTTCTAAAATCGACTTTCCATGTAACTCCCACTGTTGAAAATAGATCCCTAAAATATAGGAATGGTTTTTTGCTTTCTTTTTTTTTTTTTTTTTTGGGAAAAGTTTCCTAGCATGCAAGGAAGGATTACGCAATTCTAGAGGGAACCAGGCAACCTATCGGCACATGCAACAGAAAGTCACTAAGGGAAAACTTCTATGTTGTTTCTGGGCTGACAGGGCTTGGCCGGCTAGCCAGCTCTGTGCAATTTTCCAAGGAAGTATTGTTGGCCTACTCTGTGCATTTTTTTGGAGCAGTGTTGTTGGCTAGTTATGCGCATTTCTGGAGAGTAGTGCAACTGGCTAGTTCTACACATTTCTAGAGAGAAATGCACCTAGCTTGGGCTACTCTGCACATTTCTGGAGAGCAGTGCCAACTGGCCTGCTCTGCGCAATTTCCAAAGCAAGGTTGGTTGGCCTGCTCTGCACAATTTTTGAGTGCAGGGTAGCTATTGCCCTGCTCTGTGCAATTTTTGAGTGTAGGGTGGCTATTGCACTGCTCTAGGCAACTCCTAACGGGAAGACAGATTTCCCTCTAGGATTACGCAATTTTTCCTGACAACTGATTGACCGGATGTGAAATGAGTGTTGGGTCAGCTTGTGGTTGACCAAAGGGACAAGTGATTGAACACAAGCTATTAAGTGACAAATGAAATCAGATAAACACAAGTACCTAATCAATGCAGGATAGTTTCTCTGATTTTGAGGAGGGAGAATCTAAAACAAAGTGAAGGAAAAAATTTCGAGGGTGGTTGTAGTTGCTACAACATCCGAAAGTATTGTTTGATTCTTTGATCATCATGGCTTCAACACTAAAGTTGAGTTAAAGATATAGTCCCTACCATTCTCTTGATCTGTCAGCACACATACCAAGCCAAGTCAAGTCAGTTGTTTCAATTGGTGATGAGGGGTATATTGATGCATAAGCATCGCTTTGCTTCCAACGAGTCTGGCTAGTACCCCGGAAAAATTACTTGCATCACCTCTCTCCGTAGGAAGCCTTTCTCTTATTTCGCCTTTTTTTCATTTTTTACAAATAACTATGAAAGGCACTTATTTATTTCATAGGCGGAAGAGGGATCCTGGCTTATTGAGAGCGGAAGACATTGTCCCTTTAGAGAATTATTTTATGTATACCTCTGAAAATACTTGTTTAAGGTTTTCCTCCTCCCCTTATTGTACTTAACTGAGTTGACAAGGGTTAACCCAAAAGAACTATTTAGAGTAGGTGGTACTAGTTAAAGTGCAAGTGTTGTGTTTTTACCACAACTCAGTCTGAACCTATTTTCCATTAGGGTATCATCAATTGAAGACAACAATATCTTCATAAAGAGAGAGGACAACAGATAACCAAGTGTTGGTAGTTGTTCAAGTCCTCTTTTAATTTACCTTGCTTGTCTCGAGAGCCACTTACAGTTTCATGCAAACTAAACCTATGAGTGCATAACAAGCAAACAAACAAAAAAGAAAAGGACAGAAGTAAATGAAAGCAAAGTAGGCAACAAGCAACAAACAAAGTAAACAAACAAATCATGCAAACAAAGAAAAATAAGAGCACAAACACTACTCCTACTCCTAAACTAAACAATGCATGGGCCTCTTCATGTAAAGTGATATTTACAATGCCACCATCAGTGCATTGGTTGACCCATGTTGGTGAAGGTGTGGTTTACAAGAAATATAAATGTATAAACCAGCAAACAAGAAATATATAACAGTGAAGACCAACACACTCCGAGTTTAAAAATATCCACAGAAAAGAAAAGAATAAAAGCGCAAGGTAAGCATTTTGCAGACGTATCATGGTTAATATGCATTACATTGTGCGAAGAAAGCAAACATGCACACTCCTTTGACCGTAACAAACGAGGAAACATGAGAAAGAAAGACAACTTATGTTTAGCAAGAGTGCTTGATGTGTATGATTCCTCCAATGCAGGAGCGATAGGATTATATGATTCAGGTGGAGGGTGTGAATTTTGTGAACTAGATTGATCTTCAATGTCAACAGGAGAGTGATGAGGAACCTTTGTTGTTTCAACATATTTTTTTATCAAAAGTGAAACTAACCTCAAGACAACGAGGACTTGACATAACCAGCATCTCAAGCTAAAGTGCCTCGACATCTTGTGGGGTTTCCACTTCATCAATAGATAGATAATGGAAGAAGGGTGGCTTAGAAAGATCGTCAGTGAATGAATCAACATCGTGATCGAGTGAAGGAGAAAAGAGATCATGAAAACCATGATCAAAAAATTCGATATTTTCATTGACATCCTCATGATTTGATGAATCATATAGAGGGGTTGATGAGAAGCAAGAATGTTCACTCTTTGCGTTTCCGGAAATGATAGATGAAATATTGAGTGGATTTGCAAATATGTATGTATCCTCTCCATTATGAAATGAAAGACTGAAGTCCAGTGTATCCTGTGAATGATCAGAAGTAGATGCATCTAGGAATGAAGTCTCACACAGAAAATTAACAATGGAAAAATCACCAAATATTTCAGAGAAAAGTGGATGAGGTGCAGAGAGAAGGTGGTCATCCTTCACCGCAGGTTCTTCTTCAAATTCCCACACATAATCATCATAAATGATATCGTAGGTTGGTTTCTCAACACCAACTCCTTCGACAACTTGATCCTCATCAACAACAAGTGTGGAGTCCGAAACAGGAGAACACAACATAGTACAGTCTGGAGGATCAACAGAACACAGGGAGAGAGGCTGAGGAAATAAGTCCACGTGAGAACCAACAGTCGTGCAAGCCAAATCTGCATAGAACTCAAGAGCAAGTGGGGTGAGAGGATGTGACAGTTCAAAAGATGGGTGCACACCTTCTCCCACCTTGCAATACAAGGCTAAAGTTGTTTTATGAGATGAGGATGGATAGTCACTTATGACAACAACCTTGTTCGCCTTGGATTCAGCTCTAACACAGAGGTATGTTGGGATGGGTTTGAATTATTCTAACACTTGCAGATTTTCATATATGTGAAGAAGGTACTGAAATCTTTCACAAAGAAATTCCCAATCAATTTCATCCTCTGGGAGTTGAAATGTGATATTATGAAAGTGATCCTAGAATTGCAACAAGGATTCATGAGGAGCTTTCCGTAATTCCATAATTTTTTTGTTAAGTGATTTATGGTCAAAGTGATGGAAAGCATGGTCTATCTCTTCAACAAAGTGATTGAAAGAGTGAATATATTTATTAGGAAGTGTGACACACCATTGCAGTGGGTGCCTTCGAAGCGTGAATGCGAACAACAAATAGGCCACATAATCCTCAGGGTCTTCCAAGGTATCATAGAGATCCTCGAAAGCAGTTATATGCCTAGGCCACTCTGTTCCACCTTCACCTTCATATGTGTATTGTGAGAAGTCATTCCAAAAATCCTATGGGATTTCAAAGTCATTTCCATAAGACATACATCCCAGAGGATGAATTGTATAGTTAGTCAAGATATATGTGCGAAGATTCAAAACAGACTTTGAGGACTTAGCTTGTCATCTGTCCTTCCTCCTAGCGCTAGAAATGTTGATGGTGTTGGACTCGCCAACATGTCAGGGGTTCTCCCCAGTAAGAATTCCCAACTAGTCCTCAGACCATTTGGAGTAGGATTCCCAACGATGTGTAGTAAAGTTATGCCTTGACTACGATAGCGCGCAAAGGTAAGCAAGATATCCTTGTCGGAAGCAAGTGTGTGACCTTGGATCGAGTCAAGAGAGATGCATGGGGAGGTTCTAACATGCGGAGGGTGAAAAGAAGTGTGTCCCTTAGAAGTTTGTAATAATACGCAGCCTGAAAGGATCACACAAGATGAATTACATCATGAACTGGAAAGCATAATAGTCGACAATCCAAAGTGATGAGTTAAACCAACAACACGCTTCAATAAGATTCATACAATCACATACGGAATAGTCCATACATAAATGCATAAGTTCAAACTACATACACTACTAAAGTAACCAGAACAGTCGAACTACAATAACAACATATACATGAAACGTGCCTACTATGTTATATTATAAAAGTGAAAGTTACATCCATGCATACAATCATGATAGACACTAGCCCCAATAGTGGAATGTTACAGTCAACACCACCTACTTCTCCATATAGATGTACTCGCTCTACACTATGGAGAAGCCAAGGCTCATCACAATACTCTCCAAGCCCTTTCTAAGCAATGCCTAGAAAAATCTTGGCTCCCAAAAGCATGTTCTATGAGTTATGAGGTTCTATTTATAACAAAGGGTGGGGTGACCCTTGACATTCCCCTTTGTGACTCTTGGACTACCCTCATGACTCTTCAACTTCTTTACATAACTCTTTACATTACATATGATTGTTTTCATTCCACTAATGACACTTGGAATTTCACTTTACAACATGTTTACAAAAATGATACATTTTCCACATATACCCATGTGGGACAAAAATGGCTTGAGTAAGCTAGACAAGACAACACTAAGACTTAGATGGTTGTGGAAATACCAACTCATCGACCTCCTCTCTGTGATCCTCGGTGACAAACTGATGCCATGCTTGGTAATGTGCAATGGTGTTCGTGTACACTTTGATGATGTCTTTCATAAAACGAACTCTTGCCTCCATTTCTTCTGGGTATGCTGATTTGGAACCTATGTCTAACTCATCCTATAACATGTGCAGCTTAGTCCTAAGCAAGGCCGGACCAATGATATACATCCGCATGTTATCTACGTTGACTTGCAAATCTGTGTTGGTGGCCGTGAGCATCAACTAATAAAACTACGAGTAGAGCTCTAGCCTAACTTGGTTATTCTCTTTGGCCTCGGTGAGCGTACCAATTGATTGGGTACCATACTTTTTTACCACAACATCCAAACTCCTCAACAACCATGTGTACGAAGCCTCAACACTGGTGATGAGCGGTGGGAGTTCCTCATAGTTTCGGATCAAACTCCATATGCATGTTTTTTCCAACTCTACCTACGACTTCATCATCTTACGAAAGTGAAGCAGGGCTCCCTTATACCTCATTGTCCATGTCTGTACATGATCAACTGCGGCATGTATATCTATTAGCGTTCGTGTTATCTTGATGCAGTTCTTGATCCAAAATGGATCCTAGATAAACCTCTTAAGTCTTCAATTGTATATGTTTCAAAGTCCCACGTCACAACCTTTTATTGCACCGAAGAAATACATGTTTAAACTATGGAAACAGAGTATCAGGGGAACCAAAGGGAAGTTAAAACGTGTGTATGTTGAATACCCGCAAACTGCAGGATCAAGAGATCTCATCATCCAACGGATATCGGGTGCTAAAGTAATCAGACTTTAATTAAGAAATCAGCCCAAACTTTAATAGATTGGGAGTTTATAATTCCCATCGGGTCCGTAAATCTAGTTAAGTGTCGGGCAAGTTGTTCACCCAAAATCGTTGTGGATTGTCGGATCCACTAAGTGTAGATCAACGGCGAAGAACTTTTGAGCAAGTTTTGTTTGATCGGGAAGACATCAACCATCGATCTATTGGCGGAAGACCAACGGCGGAGATTTATTTGCATCGCAAACGTTAAATGGGGTTGTAACGTGTGTGAATGAATGCGACATGTGACATGCAATATCGACAAGCCCAGACCCGAAAGGATTATAAACATCGTTTCATAGGATATTTGAGTTGTGATAAAATGTTTTTGTCAGGTTTTTCAATGTATTCTATGTATTTCTTTGTATTTCTGATAAAATGAAATAAGGCCAAATATGTATTATATCGAGGGATTTGTGCATAGGAAGACCAAACAGTCGGTTTCACCGCGCCCGTTGATCCTTCTGTTTCTAAAAGAAATTGTTCTTGTGCCTTAAGCGTTTTTAGAAAAACATGTCCACACTGAAAAGGGAGGTGAAAAAACATGGTCGAGAGGCCTAAAAACCACTCTATGGCAAACATAAGAGAGCAGAAGAGAAAGCAGAAGGTAGAGAGCAAGAAGGAGCAGCTGTGTACTCTTGTAGACTTAAGGATTTCGAGGGAATCCCCTGCATTTTGTCACTGTTGTGTTGAGACTCTATTCAAGCTCACACTTATAATCATCTGCTCTTGAAGACATAATATAGAGGTTGACACTAAAATATTGGACCAGGAGATGTAGCCAGGAAGTCTAGTGAACTCCTTGATTATTTATTGTGTTGATGTGTTGAATTGTTATGTTTTCCAATTGTTAAATGTTTGTATTATTCGCAATATTTTTGATCCATTGCACTAAATAATATATGCATTCCTGCACATGAGTCTGTAATACCTTAATATTGATTTAAGATTTCATATACATATCAAGTGGTATCAGAGCATTTGGTTTTGGTTTTGTTAAGGTTAGACAAGCTTGTGTTGGATTTTGAATGCTAACTATATTAAAGCTTAGACTAGGATAAGGAGAACTTGTTGAGTCTAATCCAGAGATTGGAAGAGTCTATTCTCATAGGAGGATGGCAGAAGAAACTCCATTGGGATCATAATCTCAATTTATAGAAATTTTTAAGACACTCCAAGCCATGGTGGAAGAGATGTATCTAGAATTTAAGAATGGTCAAGGTGGAAGCACTTTAACACCTAAACCAGATAAAGGAGTAGAGGAACCTTTTCTAGTTGCCTCTCCAGAAGGAAAAGGAAAAGGAGGAATGCCTCCTCCACCATCTCCTCCATTATCACCTTCATCATCCTCATCATCTTCTAGCTCTTATAAGAAGAAGAAGAAAACCTACTTAATCAAATTAGATGTCAAGTTTGATTTGCCAATTTATGATGGAGAACTCAATGCAAAAAAGCTAGATAATTAGAAAAGACAAATTGATGTCTATTTTAGGGTACAAAATGTTGATTCAGAAAGGAAGAAGATTCAGCTGGCTAGCCTTCGACTTGGAGGAACTACACTAGTATGGTGGGAAGGCAAGACACAAGCTGATCTGCAAAAACATGGTAAAATCATTTCTACCTAGAATGAATTTGTTTATGCTATCAAAAAGAAATTCTACCCTTTAACTTACATGCAGCAGACAATGATGAGTTGGCAAACTCTTCGTTAGTTGAAGGCTCAGAGTGTACAGAGTTATACTCAAGAATTCTAAAAGAGAGCTTTACTATAGGTATATCATTAGATTCACCTGAGACTTTATTGAAATATATAGGTGGTCTTCATTGCTATTTAAAGCATACTATTCTCATGTTTAATCCCACTAGATTAGATGATGTATCAGTTCAAGCCACACATCTATAAGCTAGAGGTAAGAATGTAAACCCAGAGGTTGGGGGATCATCTAAATATTCTGTAAACAAGAGCAAGGAAAACAAGAAACTGAAATGGAAGGAGAGGAAAGCAAACATTGTAAAGAAGGATAAACCTTCATGCACTCATTGCAAGAAAGAAGGACACGATGAGGCAAAATGTTGGTTTTTGCATCCATAATTGAAACCAAAGAATTTCGGAAGAAAGGAGAGAAAGAATGTTGTTGCTATTTAGCAAGACTTGGGATCAGATTTAGGCGATGAAACAATAGTTATAACCACAGGTAAACCTAGGTTGGGTGTGTGATAAAAAAAGCTACAAATAACAAGACAATGTAAACTTAGGTTTGCTATTGGATCAATATTTGTAGATGAGGTTGAGTTAGATATAGTTCCATTGGATATATGTGGTATTGTTTTGGGAAGTCCATACTTGTATGATAGGAAATATATTTTCTATAGAGCTGAGAATAAGTATCAACTCACTAAAAATGGAATAGAATACATTGTAAGAGCTCATAAACTCAAAGATAACTATTCTCTCATAAACTCAGGACAGATGAAAAGAGTTGTGAATTCAAGTAAGAAATTTTTACTAATGGTTGTAAAGGCAAAGGATCCTGAAAAATCCAATGCATTTGAAGGCTATGATTCTAAACAGAAATTTGATTTAGCTAAAGTTGTTTCAAAGTATGATGTTCTATTTCAAGAACCAAAAGGTCTGCCACCCAAGCGAGAAATAGTACATGATATTTATTTGCAGCAAGATGCTCCATTACCTAGCATTGGAATGTATAGGTTATCAGCCTTAAAGAATGCAGAGATAAAGAAGCAGGTAAAAGATTGCTCGATAAAGGGTTTATATGACCAAGCACATCACCATGTGGATATCCAATCATGCTAGTGAGAAAGAAATATGGTTTGTGGAGAATGTGCATTTATTATAGAGCACTAAATAAAATAACGATCAAGAATCGTTATCCTCTTCCTCGTATTGATGATTTATTAGATCAGTTGAAAGAGGCAGTTTACTTTTCTAAGTTAGACTTGCAAAGTGGTTATCATTAGGTCAAAGTTGCAGAACAAGATGCATGGAAGACTGCTTTCAAGACAAAGCAAGGATTTTATGAATGGTTGGTTATGCCTTTTGGCTTAACTAATGCTTCTGCTACATTTATGAGAGTTATGAATGACGTACTCAGACCATTTATTGATGATTTTGTAATTGTTTATTTAGATGACATTCTGGTTTTTAGTAGGACATGGGAAGACCATATAAATCATGTAGAGCAGACTTCAGATGTTTTAAAAAGAGAAAATATCTATGTCAAACAGTCAAAATGTGAATTTGGCAGAACATCTTTAAATTATTTGGGTTATATTGTAGGGGGTGGTGAATTGAAGATAGATCCCTCTAAGGTTGAAGTCATTGTGAACTAGCCTAAACCCAAATCTGCTACAGAGGTTAGGAGTTTCCTAGGGGCAGCACAATACTGAAGAAATTTTATTGCTAACTTTTCTTTGATTGCAGCTCCATTACATGCTTTAATAGGATTGAAACATGTGTTTAAGGGGGGAGGCAAATAGTATAAAGCCTTCGACACCTTAAAAGAGAAAATCAGTACAACACCAGTACTAGCACTACCAGATCTTCAACATCCATTTGAGATCGAGACAAGTGCTAGTGACTATGCCATGGGAGCAATGTTGATGAAACATAGAAAACCCATGTGCTATCATTATGAGACATTTACTTCTGCAATAGTTAATTATCCCACATATGATAAAGAATTGTATGCATTAGTACAAAGTGTGAAAAATTGGAAACATTACCTAATGGTAAAGAAACAATCATACATACAGATCATCAACCACTTGAATATTTTCACTCACAAAGTAAATTGAAACAATCAAGACATTATAGGTGAATGGGTTTTATATAGAAATTTCATCTTTTCATCAGATATAAGAAGGGCATACACAATAAGGTTGCAAACATGTTATCAAGACCAATCATAAATTCATCTACTATACTTAAGCATAACTTAGTAATGCATGAAAGTTACATTGGACAATATGCTCAAGATGTAGACTTTAAAGATGTATATGCAACTTTAAGTCATGGAAAACAAGTAGAAGAATTGGATTATTATGTGAAGGACCAACTCTTATATCATTTGGGAAAGTTATGCATTCCACAAACTCAAAGAGTTAACATAATTCGAGAAGCACATAATTCTCTTATATCAGGTCATTTTAGTGTAAGTAAAACAGTTGCACAATTGCAAAGGTTCTGTTATTGGCCAAGAATGCATGAGATAGTTTCTAGATATCTCAAAGGATGTACAATGTGTGCTACAAGCAAACCAAGTAATAGAAAATTAGGCTTGTACACTCCACTTCCAATTCCTTCTCGTCCTTGGGAAGGTGTTTCCATGGATTTTATTGGGGGATTGTGAAAGTCTAGGAAAGGTCATGATTATTTGTATGTTGTTGTGGATAGGCTCAGTAAAATGTGTATTTTGATACCATGTAACAAGCAGGTTACAACTGAACAAACAACAAAGTTGTTCTTTCATAATGTATGGGTTCATTTTGGGTTACCCACTTCTATTGTGTCTAATCGAGATTCTCGATTTGTTGGGAAGTTTTGGTCAAATCTATGGGAGTTGATGGACACTAGATTGAAGAAGAGCACAACATTTCATCCGCAAACAAAAGTGGTCAACAGGACAGTGATACAGTTTCTTAGAGGTTATTGCAGCAAGCATCCCAAGCTTTGGGATGAGCATTTGTGTTATGTGCAACATGATTACAACAGTGCCAAGCACTCTTCTACTCAGAGATCTCCTTTTGAGACTTGTTTTGGTTTTATACTAAACTCTCCCTTGGATTTTGTCTTTGGTAAAGACATAGCAGTTGATGGACACAGTGATGTGGACAAAGCAACCAAGTTCATTGAACAAATCCAAGAAATTCACCAGGCAGTACAGGAACAGCTGGAAATAAGTCAAGCCAAGTACAAGGCAAGACATGGCAAGAATCGAGTTGAGCATAGTTTTCAAGTTGGTGATCAAGTCTCGTTGTACATCAGCAATGATAGAATGCAAGGTGAAGGTAAGAAGCTAAAACCAATAAGGTATGGACCTTTCAAGATACTTGATAAAGTTGGTGAAAATGCTTTTCGCCTTGATTTGCCAGCTTATATCTAGATCTATTTAGTTGTTAATGCATAAAACTTGAGATTGTATGAACCTTCATTGAGTGAAGATCCTGAAGAGCAAAGTCAGTTGCCTTCTATTGGGGATTTGTTGCTTGAGTATCTCAATGAGTTACAGGAGGACACAGTTCTGGACAGGAAGGTAAGAACTATGTGTCAAGGGGATGTTGAGTACCTGAGAGTGGGACTCAAAGGTTCAAATCCAAGTAAAGTGTGATGGATAGAAGTTAGACAAGTAAGGGAGCAGTATCCTCACTTGATCGATGCCTAAAAACCAACTTTTGGTGGTCCAAAAGCTTTTTTAGTGGGGAGGCGTGATCCAAAATGGATCCTGGATAACCTTCTTAAGTCTTCAATTGTATATGTTTCAAAGTCCCACATCAAAACCTTTTGCACCGGAGAAATACATGTTTAAACTAGGAAATAGAGTATCAATGGAACCAAAGGGAAGTTAAAATATGTGTATGTTGAATACATGTAGACCGTAGGATCGAGAGATCTCATCATCCAATGGATATCGGGTGTTAAAGTAATCAGACTTTAATTACGAAATTGGACCCGAAATTTAATAGATTGGGAGTTTATAATTCCCACCAGGTCCGTAAAGTTGGTTAAGTGTCAAGCAAGTTGTTCACCCCAAATCATTGTGGATTGTTGGATCCACTAAGCGTAGATCCACGATGAAGGACTGTCGAGCAAGTTTTGTTTGATCGGGAAGACATCAGCCATTGATCTGATGGCGGAAGACCAACATCGGAGATTTATTTGCATTGCAAACATTAAATGGGGTTGTAACAGGCGTGAATGAATGCAACATGTGATGTGCGATATCGATAAGCCCGAACCCGAAAAGATTATAAACATCATTTCATAGGATATTTGAGTTTCAATAAAATGTTTTTGTCAAGTTTTTCAATGTATTCTATGTATTTCTTTCTATTTCCGATAAAATGAAATAAGGCCCAAATATGTATTATATTGGGGGATTTGTGTGCAGGAAGACCGAACGGTCGGTTTCACCGCGCTCGCCGATCCTTCCATCTCTAAAAGAAATTATTCTTGTGCCTTAAGAATTTTTAACAAAACGTGTCCACACTGAAAAGGGGGATGAATAGACAGGGCCGAGAGGCTTAAAAACCACTCTATGGTAGACCGAAGAGAGTGGAAGAGAAAGCAGAAGACAAAGAGAAAGAAGGAGCAATTGTGTACTCTTGTAAACTTAAGGATTTCGAGGGAATTCCCTGCATTTTGTCACTATTATGTTGAGACTCTATTCAAGCTCACACTTGTAATCATCTGCTCTTGAAGACATAATATAGACGTCGACACTGAAATCTCGGACCAGGAGACGTAGCAAGGAAGTCTGGTGAACTCCTTGATTATTTACTCTGTTGATGTGTTGAATTGTTATGTTTTCCAATTGTTAATTGTTTGTATTATTTGCAATCTTTTCAATCCATTGCACTAAATAATATAGGCATTCCTGCATGAGTCTGTAATACCTTAATATTGATTTAAGATTTCATTTACATATCAGTCCTATTGATGACCATGTAGATGGACAACTGCCTTGTGCATGGTGACGAACCTGTCATATAGTCTCTGCGTCACTGTCTCAGGAGTCGATACATTAGCAAGTATCGCTTTCTTCATATTTTCTCTGGTGGATCCTGTTGATTGTTCCTCTCTCCACCTGGTTTCTTGTATCTCCTTAACCATTTGCTCATTTTCAGATATCAAGAACTTCATACTCGATCTCGTTGCTTCGACATAAGCCTTCGTAGCATCGGGCAAGGTAGTTGGATGTCTTCGTACATATAACACAATCACCCATTCTTCAAAGTGCACAGGTGATGCATGCTCATCCAGAATGTTTGCTCTATGTGCTTGTACAGCTATGTGTTGTGACTCATCAAAGGTTATCTTGTCCATATATGTTCTTGGATTATCTTCAAGGAGAATGGTATCCCCTTGTTCACTCAAGACTTGCTCTACTACTGGAGTTGGTGAAGCCTGTGAGGTGACCTCAGTTGCTTTTGGCATGAGGTTGGTGTCTTGATCTTGTTCTGGCTGCTCCATCTCCATGTCCATCTATTCTACTCTCGGTTCATCCTGCGGAGAAAGTTCATGTTCCTATGGCTTCTCATCTTGTTCCTGTTCATGTTGCACTTCCTTCTCTCTTATGGGCATCTCTTGTTCTTCTTTGAACTTTTGTTGTACTTCCTGCAAATTTCCCTCTACTTCTTCTAGTCTTTGCTTCTCCCTCTTTCTTTGTGCTATTATCCTATTGCGTTGTCACCTCTTTTCATCTATCTCCAAAGTTACTCTTTCCACAAGTGGCTCTTCCTTAAACTTGTATCTTTGCTCTGTCTCTGTGCTTTTGACTATCATCCTCTTGCCTTTGTCTTGCACACATTTTCTACTTGTTGCTACTATTTTCACTACTCCCTGTGGTATTGTTTCTTTGAGTGTTGCCAGACACTCTATTGCCATGTTGACTGTTCATTGAGCCTAGAGGAGTTATAACAATATATCCATGGGTCTTCCTCTAGCCAATGACACACCCCATGGATCCAATAATACTACACTCTCGCACAATGGTCCCTGCATAAGCCATGTGGATCGTATGGATTGAAATTCTTAGTGTCGAACTTAAACTTCTTGAATTCCTCGACCTCAGCATCCACTTCTTTCAAACTCCAGATCACATACAACCCAATTCACAAAGCAAGCATAGGTCATGGGGACTTCTTCTTCCTATGCAATCCAACTGATAACCCAATCGAGATGTGGTATGCAACCTCCTGCATGACCAACTTGCCTGTGGGAAACCTCAGCAACACATGTGGAGCGTTCTGCGCATTGTACATCCTAATGAAGGTGTCATTGGGTGACGCATACCAATATTCAATGTTTAGCAACGCCTCCATTTTTTCTTGAGACATGCAAGGTGAATCTTGTTCAAAGATCATAATGTACAAAGGGGCAATGAAATGGTCAGATAGTCTATCCATGACTCCTTGGTAGCAGCAATCTCAGAGCAACTTGCAATATATGTTCATCGTGTTCTCTGAAGGTGTCCATGCCCAACCCATGCTAGGAAACTCTTGATGGACATAGATTGCATCGAGCAAATAGGTAGACATGAATAATCTTGTTTGTTGATCCTTGGGTGGAGTACAGGCATTGGATACATGCAATTTCAGCTGGAGATCCAACATTTCGGACCAGTTGAAAGGTTTTCCTGCACTTTCCAATTGATCCAACATAGCAACCCAACTCTGTGGGAAGGTCTCTGTACTCCCTTGGTCATGCAAACAACATGCAAAGATGACCAATAATTGGTAAGCCTTCCTGAGTGTCTTCATCTTGTATATCTGGTTGGGTGTCATCCTGAACATTGTTGGCTCCCTTACCTAATAATTTAAGATGTCTCTTGTATTTGTGTTGTTGTTGGGAGTGTAGAACAGTGCATCCATCTTGGTCATCAACAATCGAAAATGGTACATCTGCTGATAATATTTCGTCCTAAAGGAAGCAATATATACTCCATTGATACTACTCAGTATCATCATCTTTGAATAAGTGTGTGAGAAAATCCAGTGGATCACATTTGCGCATGGGAATACGGGAAACCTGCATGCAACCTTACACAATCCCGACTTATGAATATTGACATAGGCCTATGAGTCCTCCATATTCTCCTCAAATCTACCTACGAATATAGTGTTGATGTATTGCCATGTCATCTTGATGTCTTTCTCGATGAGCAGGTGTGTTTCTGTGTACATGGGCAAGTTTATAGACCCCTGCTCAACCACATCTCCAGTACTTCTTTTAACTGTGTCTTTTGATCCATCTCTATTGGAGGCCATGATACATGTATTGCTAAGAAGCTGCTTAAAACATGTGGTACCTAGAGACAGAGAAGACACTCACAACAAGACAATGTCAGCTAAAAAACATCAAGCAAAT
Organism: Pinus taeda; assembly: GCA_000404065.3. Classification (NCBI taxonomy): domain Eukaryota; kingdom Viridiplantae; phylum Streptophyta; class Pinopsida; order Pinales; family Pinaceae; genus Pinus; species Pinus taeda. The sequence continues at coordinate 48,983 of APFE031233083.1, read as the reverse complement.
TGAGAATCAATCAGGCAACAAACTGGTGACTGTTGGGGAAGATTGTGCAGCATTGACTCCAAGAGTCTGGGAGACTGTGAGGTCGAACTGTGCATTGCATGGTCTCAGCTACTCGTGAGGCTCACTACTGATTGGAACTGCATAATGCGCAGCCCAGTGAGGCTCACCACTGACGGAAACTATGTTATGTGCAGATCAGCCAGGCTGGGTTGCTGGCTAGAACTGTGCATTGCGTGGTTCCAGTTGGCAGGATTGGGCACTGCCTCCTAGGATTACACAGAGCATAGATGGGAGCTAGTGTGGGCAGCCTCTTCCCAATTCCTGGAGGCAAGCTAGAGCCTTGACTTCCAAGAATGCGTAGAGCATGCTGGGAGACACAAGATCTAGGCCAAGTTAGCCCAAAACTGCCCAACAACGGCCTGAAAATGCAAAGGACTAAGTTTGTGTGAAAAATTTGTGCATATCTGAGTGAATAGACATGCATGAAATTCAGGCAGGTGTAGAAATCTGTCAAATGAAAAAACCAAGAAGATCATGAAGATTGTCATTGAAACGGAAACCATTAGTGTAGAAACAATGTTATGCATGTGACACTAATGAAAGGTAATGAAAAACTTGAAACACCACTTCTACAAGTGAAAACACATTGAAACGCAAGCATTCGTTCAATAAAACAAAGGAAACAACACTCATACAAGTCAAAAACTAAAAAGCGACAGAAAAAAATGGCAAAAGGCATGAAAAACAAAACTTACCAGAAAAAGTTGTGCTAACCATGCCAAAGGTTCCTAGATGCCTCAGGGATGCCATCGCTCCAAGATCGAATGTGAAGAATGACCTATGAGGTGTTGTTTAAATAGATTTGGTGAAATTAGTGTTTATGACATGCATGCCACAAATCTAGGAAAAAGCGACACTTGGCAGAGAGTTTCTAAAATCGACTTTGCATGTAACTCTCACAGCTCAAAATGGATCCCTAACATCTAGGGATTTTTTTTATTTTTTTTTTGGGAAACTTGCCCAACTTGCAAGGAAGGATTGTGAATTTCTGGAGAGAACAAGGTGGGCACATGCAACGGACATTCACTGAGGGAAAACTTCTACGATGTTTCTGGGCTAAGTGGCCCTGGTTGGCTCACCAACTCTACGCAATTTTCTAGAGCAGTGCTACTAGCCTACTCTACGCATTTTTCTAGAGAAATGTTGTTGGCCAATTTTGTGCATTTCTCGAGAGAAATGAAGCTGATCGTTTCTTCACATTTCTGGAGAGCAGTGCAGCCGGCCTGGGCTTCTCTGCGCATTTCTGGAGAGAATTGTAGGCTAGCCTGCTTTACGCATTTCTAGAGAGAATTGCAGGTTGGCCTACTCTGCACATTTCTGGAGAGAATTGCAGGTTGGCATGCTCTGCGCAAATTTTGGAGAGCAGTGATAGCTAGTGTGCTCTGTGAAATTTCCAGAGCAAAGATGGTTGGCCTGCTCTGCACAATTCTGGAGAGCAGTGCCATCTGGCCTACTCTGCACAATTTCTGAGTGCAGGGTAGTTGTTGGGCTTCTCTGCACAATTCCTAAGGGGAAGACAGACTTCCCTCCATGATTAAGTAGTTTTTTTTTTACAGTCGATTGACTAGATGTGAACTGATTGTTGGGTTAGCTTATGGTTGACTAACGGGACGAGTGAGTGAACACAAGTTGTTAAGCGACAAATGAAATCAAATAAACATAAGTACTAAAAAAACACGATTATACTTTATTGATATGTGGAATGGAAATGACAATTTAGAACAACATGCATAGACATGCAATAAGCAAAACCAAAAATACAAAGTGATTTCTAGGGGAACACAATTGGGAAAAACCCCTCAAGCCTCTTTGCATTAATCAGTTGAATAGAGAAACTATTACTATTGATAGCTCCAGGTCTGAGCTTAACTTGAAAAAGAATAATTGTTCTCTCTGCTCAAAATGACAAACTCTAGCCAACACTTAGCCAATTATTTGCTCCTAAATCCTCCTATTTCCTTGCACAAATCCCAAGCAAATTTGCCCACAAAACATAGGAATTTCCTCCAAATTGATTGCACAATTACTAAGGATGGATCACCTGGCCTCATGCAACATTGTATACTCAAACTAGTTTACAAAAGATGTTGCATTGCCTTGTGATCTCCACTTCAGCGAAGTAATTCGACTTCCTTACATGCATTAGCTATTTTGGGTTGACTAATTAGTTAACTAACAGATCTCTAAGTTAGACCGTTGTCCCACTGCACTACTAACCTTCAACTGACTCTATCAATAGTTAGAGTTCAGTTGACAGAATACAACTGAAAATAACTGAACTAGATTACTAAAATTTTAGTAATCACACATGCATAAATGAACTCCAATCCCTCTAACTCGAATTTATTGAGCTAACTGGGTGACAAGATCCATGTCACACTAGTTACCTGCCTCCAAGTTTCCCTGCTAAGAAATGGATTTTTCACCACCCCTATCCTTCACCTGTGGAATTCAAATTGACCTCTTGACAATTCCTTTTCCAAGATGTCATCATCTTGCTCCTCAGTTAGAATGCATTGTAGCAACATAATTCTCCTCTGCACGTAGTCCATGATGATACCAGATATCAATGTGCTTGGACCTATCATGAAATATCGTATTATTAGAGATCTTAATGCAACTCGTATTATCACAATATATCATTGTTGAATACATCTATTGACTAAAAATACCCATAATTATTTTCCTCATCCATATGGAATCACATGTTTCTTGACTTGCAGCCATGTATTCAACCTATGTTGAGCAAAATGCCATAGACCCTTGCTTCATGTTGTACCAGTAAATAGTTGTAGACCCAACATTGAAGGTAACAACTGAAGTTATTTTCCTGTTTGATGGACTCCCTACCCAATATGCATTAGTGAAGCCTTCGATCTTCACTCCCTCTATCCTCCTGTACCATAATCCATACTCGGTAATGCCTATGAGGTACCGTAACACATGCTTGTTGCCTTATGATACAGCAAGGTAGGCCTCACCAAAGTTTGACTCAATTGGTTTACTGCATAGCACATGTCAGGTCTCGTGTTCAAAGATACATCAAAGACCCCAAGCTATCTATAAATGGTAGCATCCACCTCTTCACCTGAAGTGGCATTCTCCTTCCTCAAGTTTGTAGCTAGAGGTGTTTCCATGGACTTACAACTCTCCATGTGAAATGTAAAAGTATTTCAAAGGCATGCTTCCCTTAAGACACAAGCAATTCACCCTCACCTTTCCATACTTCCAACCCAAGGAAGTAATACATTAAGACCATGTCTTTCATCTCAAATACCCTTACAATATCCTCTTTGCAAGAGCGGATCATTTTCTCATCACCTGCCAATATTAAATCATCAACATGCAAAACAAGAATACACAATTTACCATCTGCCACAATGTGATAGAAGTTTGCATCTGCTTCACTTTTGGTGAAGCCCAATCCACTGAGATAACTATCAATCTAAGTGTACCATGCTTGGGGCACTTGTTTGATACCATGCAATTCTCTCTTGAGTCTGCACACATGTGACTCCTGATCATATGTCTCAAATCCTTCCATATGCTTTATGTAAATTTCCTCCTCAATGACATTGTTGAGAAAGGTAGTCTTCACATCTGTCTGGTGGATTTTCCACTCCATCTATGCAACCAATGCTAGAATGGATCTAATTGAGGAATATCTTGCAACTAGTGCAAAATTTCCTCATAGTCCACTCCCTCTACCTGAGACAATCCTTTGGCCACAAATCTTGCCTTGTACTTCTCGATGCTTCCGTCAGTTGCATGCTTCACTTTGTAGATCCATCTCAAACCAATGACTAATTTCCCTTCTAGTCTTAGCACCACCTCCCATACATTATTCTTCATGATGGATTTATATTCTTCCACCATGGCATCAACCCAAACAGGTTGAGAAACCACTTCCTCAAATGAATAAGGTGTCGTCTCAATGAACTCAGTCATGAGTACCATGTAACCAACGTACCTATTAGATGACCTCCTCTTCCTGCCCTATGATGTGGGGGCTCCCACATTCTCCCTAGCATCCTATAACAATCTATCAACTTATCTAGTTGTCTTTCTCCCCTCTCTGGAAGGTTTTGGTGTAGTGGGTGCCTCCACTTTGCCTCCTTTCTTCTCCTCTACATGTGGCTACTCCACAACCTCCTAAAGCTCAACCTGAGGCTCCTCCTTCTCATTCTAGAGAGAATATCATAGCCTCCTCTTCATCAAAATTGACATCTCTCCTCACAATTTTTGTCTTCAGTGAAGGTAAATACACCTGATAATTGTGTGGAGTTTCGGTGTATCCTACAAAAACTCCCAAATTTGTTATAGGCTCAAGTTTCTTCCTCAAATCCTTAGATACATGACAATAAACTGAAGCTCCAAAAATTCTGAAATGAGACACGTCAGGGTTTCTCCCAAAGAAAGCTTCCTCTGGTGTGATCATGCCAAGCATTCTATGAGGACTTTGGTTCTACAAGTATACTACGATGTTGCATGCTTCTTTCTATAGATGCAGTGGTAGCCCCTGATCATGCAACATGAGCCTTGCTACTCCCACTATTTTCTTATTCTTCCTCTCAACTACCCCATTCTGTCGTGGGTTATGGGGTGCGTTCATCTCTCTTCGAATACCTTCTTTCATAGAGAAATCCTTGAAGGCATGTGAAACAAATTCACCTCCATTTTCGCTCTTGGGAGCCTTCATCTTCTTCGCAATTTCCTTCTCAACCAATGCCTTTAATTCAACAAACTTTGTGAAAACTTCATCCTTCTTCTACAGGCAGAAGATCCAACATTTTCTAGAGAAATCATCAATAATAAAAAAAAAAAAAAAAAAAAAATAAAAAAAAAAAAAAAAAAAACATAAATACTTATGTTTTGAAATGGAGGTTTTGGAAAAAGGTCCACAAACATCAGACTGGACTCACTCCAAGATTTCATCTGCTCTACACTCTTGGTCATGGAAAGTGGATTTGACATATTTCCCCAATGTGAAAGCCTTGCAGACATCCTGCTGGTCAAGGGAGTCTTTAGGGAGACCGATGGTAATTTTTTGCACGATTTTTAATGCAGCATTGTTGGGTTGTGTTATATCCTTTCCATGACTAGCCCATGTAGTTAACCAGGGGTTAGAAGGGAGGCAAATCCCCCTCTTCGTTGTGCCGATTGTGTAGTGGGGGGGGTCACAGGGGGTTTGAGGGGTGCGGATCTACCTATGGTTTTGTACATGTTTTTCGCACATGGTTTTGGACGCGATGGTTTTCGGTCCATAGTTTTGGACATGATGGTTTTCGGTCCCTAGTATTGGATGCTCCGGCATGTATAAATATTTATTGTAACATCGAAAGGAACATAATGAAAAATCAAGATGGTAGTCTCGGTTTTTGGATCTAGGGGAAAATATCTGTGTATATGTTCTTTATGTGTTATGCTCTCGTATTTTTTATTTTCTGTGTTTTAGAATTCGTATGCAGGTAATTTATGTATGAGGTTAAAACCTACATTTGGTATCGAAGTTGTTTTGGCTTCAAGGGGACGCCTTTGCTGCTGAGGGGTTTCACTCGGGCCTGTGATAGACCCTGTTCAGTGGGAGATTTGTGGGATAGATTCTAGTGGTGAAAGAAGATGGCGAGCAGTGGAAATATAGAGATTGAGAAATTTAATGGTTAGCATTTTGAGTTATGGAAACTCAAGATGGAGGATCTATTGGTGGATAAAGATCAGTAAATCATGGTAGATCTAGGCACTAAACCAACAAGAGTGTCTGATGAAGAATGGAAGAAGTTGGTGTTGGGTGTGGAGCCTGATTATCTTCTGTATTCAAAGGTATCACCGCATTGGACCCCAGTTCGAAATGTGGTGGCAACGCCGCCCATAAATTATTTGTTGCGGGGGTTCCAAGGGGGGCATGGCTACAACCTTTGGGAGCCCCCCCTTAGCAGGGGGATTCGGGGCAACACCCCCGAAGCTAAGAATAGATGTAAAATTGCCTTATAAAATGTTGTAATTTCGTAGTCAATCTGGGCCATTCATTAGGCGGATATTTGACGGTAGAATTCATGTTTAATTTAGGGTTTTTTTCCCTAGAAGGCAACCCCTCGCTATATATGAGGGAATTGTATTGTGTCTATGCATATCTGTATTCTAAGGGAGGAAGAGAGAGGAGATTGAGAGCAAAGAGGGATTACAGTGGATCTGTTGTAGGTTGTATCTCTTCAGTTTGTTGGATAATATAAAAAGAAGGATTGGTTGTTTCTCCATGGATGTAGCCCAAACTGGGTGAACCACATATATCTTGTCTCTCTTGTTTTATGTGTTTTCCGTGTTTATATTTCTGCAATATTTTATGTGTTCCATTGATCTATAATATATAATTCACTAACAATTGGTATAAAAGTCGAAGGTCTATTTGTCTGATAAACTCGCAGGAGAGAAGGGTTTTTGGTTCAAGTGGGAGCAATGGCGGAAGATGGTAGGTTTAGGGTCGAAACATTCAATGGCCAAAACTACTAGTTGTGAAAGATGCAGATGGAAGATTATCTGTATTAGAGAGATCTGTACCAACCATTGAGTGGAAAGACAAATAAGCTGATGAGTATGGCAAACACAGAATGGGATATTCTCGATAGAAAAGCACTTGGAACAATATGGTTGTGCTTAGCAGCGTTGGTAGCGTTTAATATTTCAAAGGAAACGACAATGGAGGGTTTAATGTTGACATTGGCCAAACTATATGAAAAACCCTCAACCTCAAATAAGGTATTTCTTATGAAGCTTTTATTTAATATGAATATGTCAGAAGGTGGATCTGTTGTTGATCATTTAAATGAGTTTAATGCATTTAAAAGTTAGTTAAGTTCTATAGGGGTAACTTTCGATGATGAAGTTAGGGCTCTGTTATTTCTGTGCTCATTTCCAGAAAATTGGAATGTAGTTATGGCCATTAATAACTCTATCTCTGGATCTAGTACTTTAAAGTTTGATGATGTTGTTGGTGCAATCCTTAGCGAGGAAATGTGAAGGAAAAGCTCCGGTGAGACATCAAGTAATGCTTTGACTGCAGAGACTAGGGGAAGAAAAATGGACAGAGGAAAGAGCCTTGGATATCACCGTAAGTCAAGAAAAGGCAGATCCAAGTCCAGATCAGGGATAGTGTGCTGGAAATGTGGGAAGAAAGGACACCTGAAGAAAGACTGCAAGTCTCGAAAGGGAAAATAAGGAGACATGCAACAAGAAAATAATCATGAAGCGAATGTAACAGGTGATGTGTTGCATGATTATTTGATTCTTTCATTAGAAAATATTATTGATGCCTGGGTGGTAGATTCAGGGGCCTCATTCCATGCCACACTTGGTAGAAAACATTTTTATGATTATGTTCAAGGAGATTTTGGACAGGTTCGATTAGGTGATGATAAACCCTGTAAAATCATTGGAATGGGTACAATTTTCATAAAACAGCAAAATGGAAATTAGTGGCTATTGAAGGAGGTAACGCATGTTCTAGATCTGAAGAAAAATCTGATTTCAACAGGGCAGTTGGGAGGTGAAGGTTGCGTAACTACTTTCACAGATAAAACCTGGAAGGTCACTAAAGGATCCCTGGTAATAGCATAATAAGAAAAGGTTGGTACATTGTATTTATGCAATGGTATTATAATTTTGTTAATGCTTTAACCTCTACAAGAGAATATACGGCATTGTGGCATCATAGGCTCGGGCACATGAGTGTGAAGGGGATGTAGATTCTTCTCTCAAGAAATTTTTTGCCAGGTTTGAAGCATGTTGATTTAAAATTCTGTGAGAATTGTGTTTATGGAAAACAGAAGAGAGTCAAATTCCTTAGAGTTGGGAAAGAAAGAAGAGCAAAAAATTAGAGATTGTGCATACATATGTATGGGGACCTTCTCAGGTATCATCTCTTAGTGGCTCTCGTTATTATGTTAATTTTATTGATGCTTCAACCAGAAAAACTTGGATTTATTGTATTCGAAATAAATCTGATGTAGTTGATACTTTCAAGAAATGGAAAGCTTTGGGTTAAAATGAGACAGGGAAAAGGTTGAAGTGTCTCAGATTAGACAATGGAGGTGAATATTGTAGCAAAGAGTTTGATAGGTATTGTTCAAAGAATGGAATTCGTAGAGAGAAGACAGTTCCAGGAACACCACAAGAAAATGGTGTGTCAGAAAGGATGAAAAAGACAATCATGGAGCATGCAAGGTGCATGAGATTGCATGCAAGATTTCCTTTACAATTTTGGGCATGCAGGATTGCCTTTACAATTTTGGGCAGATGTTGTAGATATTGTTTTTTATCTAATAAACAAATGACCTTCAAGTTCCTTGGATGGTGGTATTCCAGAGGAGGCATGGACAGGTAACAAGGTAAACTACTCTTTTTTAAAGACTTTTGGTTGTGAAGCCTTTATCCACATTAATAAAGAAAATAGAACATAGCTTGAGGCAAATCAAAGAAATGTACCTTTATTCGATATGGTGTTAATGATTTTGGTTATCGCTTTTATGATTATGAAAAAACACAAAATCATTAGGAGCAGAGATGTCATATTCAATGAAAAGGTTTTGTATAAGGATCAGCTACAGGAAAAGAAACAGGAAAAAGAAAACGGAGAATACACAGTGCCTGGAAATCATAATGATCAACAGCCAAATCAACAAACACAACATAAACAATCACCTAAAACACCTGAAAGTGGTGTTAGAAGATCTACCAGGATAAGTATACCCCCTAAACGATACTCTCCTTCATTATATTATGTATTGTTCACTAATTCTGGTGAACCAAAATGTTATGAAGAAGTAGTGCAAGTTGAAACCAAGAAGAAGTGGGATAAATCCATGAAGGAAGAGATGGACTCCTTAGCACTTAACCAAATTTGGGACTTAATCAAGTTGCCTGCATGTAAAACAACATTGCAGAATAAATGGGTTTACAAGTTGAAGGAAGAAGATGGAGGTAGAAAAAGGTATAAAGCTAGACTTGTGGTGAAAGGGTTTGCACAGAAAAAGGGTATAGACTTTGACGAGATATTTTCTCATGTTGTTAAAATGACTTCAATCAGAACTATTTTAAATCTAGTAGAAGTTGAAGATTTGCATCTTGAGTAGTTAGATGGAAAGACAAGCTTTCTCCACGGGGATTTGGAGGAAGAGATATATATGTAGCAGCCACAAGGATATGAGGTAAAAGGGAAGGAGAAACTAGTGTGTAGGTTGAAGAAGAGCTTGTATGGCTTAAAAAAATCTCCAAGGCAGTGGTATCTAAAATTTGACAAGTTTATGTCTGAACAAGGTTACACTAGATGTCACTCTGATCATTATGTTTATCTCAAAAGGAAAAATGATGGCAGCTATATTATATTGTTATCGTATGTAGATGACATGCTTGTTGCAAGTTCTAACATGCAAGAAATAAATGCGCTCAAAAGAAAATTGGAAAACTCATTTGCAAAGAAGGATTTGGGTGCTACAAAACAAATCCTTGGTATGAGAATAACTAGAGACAGGAAGAATCACAAATTAACATTGTCTGAAAGTGAGTACATAGGAAAGGTGTTGAAAAGGATTAATATGTAGAATGCAAAACCAATTAGTATACCTTTGGCTAGCCATTTCAAATTAAGTAAGGAGGAGTGTCCCAAGACTCAGGAAGAAATGGCTCCTATGTCTAAAGTTCCATATGCATCAGCAGTTGGAAGCTTAATGTATGCAGTGGTCTGCACAAGACCTGATATTGCACATGCAATGGGAGTTGTAAGCAGGTACATGAACAATCCAGGAAAAGAACATTGTATGGCAGTGAAGTGGATTCTCAGGTATTTGAGAGGTACCACAAATAAAGCATTATGCTTTGGTGGTTCAAACATTGCTCTACAGGGATATGTTGATGCAGATATAGTGGGTGATAGAGATAACAGGAGAAGCATAACAGGGTATGTGTTTGTTGTAGCTGGAACAGTTCTCAGTTGGGTCTCAAAACTGAAAAGTGTTGTTGCACTCTCAACAACAAAAGCAGAGTATGTTGCTGCTCCAGAGGCTAGTAAAGAAATGATTTGGTTACAAAGGTTTCTGGATGAATTGGGTAAGAAGCAGGAGTTGGGCAAGTTATATAGTGACAGCCAGAGAGCCATACATCTTTCAAAGAACTCTTCATTTCATTCCAAGACTAAACATATACAACTCAAGTACCATTTCATATGGTCAGTGTTGGAAGATGGACAATTGAAGCTGGAAAAGATACACACTAGCCAAAATCCTACAGATATGTTAACAAAAGTTGTAACCAGGGAGAAATTGAGAATTTTCTCAGTTTCAATTGGTCTTCAAGTATGATGAAGAAGATGAGAAACAACCAGGTCCAAAGTGGAGTCATTGTCCAGCAAATGAAGCAGTGATGGAGTTGTTATAATCAGTCTCCAAGTGGGAGATTGTTGGGTGTGGAGCCTGATTATCTTTTGTATTCAAAGGTATCACCGCATTGGACCCGAGTTCGAAATGGGGCGGAAACACTGCCCGTAAAATATTTGCTGCAGGAGGGATCCGAGGGGGAGGCTGCAACCTTTGGGAGCCCCCCCTAGTGGGGGGATCGGGGGCAGCACCCTCGAAGCTAAGAATAGATGTAAAATTGCCTTCCAAAATGTTGTAATTTCGTACTCAATCTGGGTCGTTCATTAGGCGGAGATCTAACGGTAGAAGTTATGTTTAATTTAGGGTTTTTTGCCCTAGAAGGCAACCCCTCGCTATATATGAGGGAATTGTATTGCATCTATGCATATCTTTATTCTAAGTGAGGAAGAGAGAGGAGATTGAGAGCGAAGAGGGAATTACAATAGATCTATTGTAGGTTGTATCTCTTCCGTTTGTTGGATAATATAAAAACAATGACTAGTTGTTTCTCCGTGGACATAGCCCAATCTAGGTGAACCACGTATATCTGTGTCTCTATTGTTTTATGCGTTTTCCGTGTTTATATTTCTGCAATATTTTATGTGTTCCATTGCTCTGTAAAATATAATTCACTAATAGTTGGACTGGAAGGCAAAGAGCACAATACGATTGTGTGTCTCAAGTTCAGTATTGCTAAATGTATCAGGGGAAGCTACGGCGAAGGTAAGAAAGAACCGGTATGCAAGTTAAAGAAGTATTTGTATGGGTTAAAATAGTCACCAAGGATGTGGTATCATAAATTTGATACATTTATACGGGGACTTGGCTTCACCAAAAGCAAAGCAGATCACTATGTGTATTTTAAATTAATTGGTGACCGTGTTTTTTATCTGTTCTTTTATGTGGATGATATGTTGCTAGTTGCAAATGACAAAGAAATTATCTAGGATTTGAACACCCATTTGTCCTCCAAATTCGACATGAAAGATCTTGGTGCTGCAAACTATATTTTGGGCATGGAAATTAAAAGAGATCGGATAAAGAGGAAGCTCTAGTTAAACTAGAGGAAGTATGTCGAGACAATGTTGCAGAGGTTTAATAAGCAGGATAGTAAACCAGTGAAGGTTCCTATTCCTATAGGAGTAAAGTTATCTGTTAAACAGTGTCTAAAGACACAAGAAGAGGAAGAGGACATGTCTCGTGTTCCATATGCAAGTGTAGTCGATAACCTGATGTATGTGATGGTATGTACTAGACCAGACATTGCACATGCAATGGAAGTATTGAGTAGGTTTATATCAAAACCAGGGAAGGAGCACTGGACAACAATAAAGCAAGTTTTTAGGTATTTGCGTGGCATTAGTGATTATTGTTTGTGCTACCAAGGAAGACCATGATTGGACAGAGTGTTGGATATTCATGGCTTTGTTGATGCAGACTGGGCTGGAGATCTGGATCAGAGAAGATCTATAAGTGGGTATATGTTTAACCTATTTAGAGGTGCAGTCAGTTGGATGAGTAAGAAAAAATTTGTAGTGGCATTATCAACTACAGAGGCAGAATACATGGCAGCCACTCATGCAAGCAACGAAGCAGTTTGGTTGCAGAGATTGTGTTCAAGTATGGGGTTAGTACAGGGAGCTATAAAGATAGGTTGTGACATCCAAAGTGCAATTTTCTTGGAAAAGAACCCTACATATCATTCAAATAGAAAGCACATTGATGTTCAGTATCACTTTGTGAGGGATATGATAGAAGACAAAAAGGTGTTTTTGGTAAAGGTGGACACTTTGAATAATACTGCAGATGCATTGACAAAATCTATGAGCTCTGAGAAGTTCTCTTGGTGTAGAGAAACAATGGGTGTTGCAGGGCTGGATAAATGACTAATCTCTCTTGTGGCCTCCTATGGAAAGAAAACAACAAGTGGGAGAACGTTGGGTTGTGTTATATTTTTTCCACGACTAGCCCACGTAGTTAACTGGGGGTTAGGAGGGGGGGCGGAGCCCCCCCTTCATTGCGTCGATTGCATAGCAGGGGGAGTCACAGGGGGTTTGAGGGGTGCAGGTAATCCCACTTTATGGGGTTCAGGGCAGTGCCCCAGAAAATTTTGGTTTTCAACCCTATATTAGGTTGGGTGGACCTACCTATGGTTTTGTGCATGTTTTTCGCACATGGTTTTGGACACGATGGTTTTTGGTCCATGGTTTTAAATGCAATGGTTTTCAGTCCATGGTATTGGATGCTTCGACATGTATAAATATTGATTGTAACAAAGGAACATAATGAAAAATCAAGCTGGTGGTCCAAATTTTGGGATCTAGGGGAAAATATTTGTGTATATGTGTTTTATGTGTTATGCTCTCGCATTGTTTATTTTATGTGTTTTAGAATTCTTATGCAGGTAATTTATGTACAGGGTTAAAACCTCCAACCATGGTGTATATGACCCAATATATTGTGCCAAAGTTATCCAACATCTCAGATCTACAAATTTTCAGCCTTACTGCTCAATGCAGTGCAATATCCCACCTCAAGTTTGTATAGATTCTTGACTCGAACTCCAATCTACTTCACTTTCCTGGTAGTTATGTGTCTCAAAAAGGCTTTCCCTTTTTTGAAAAATAACATCATATCCTCTATCCTTGAATACTACTACAAAGATCATGTTCTTCTTCAACCCAAGTACAAACATAACATCTTTGAGGTGAAGAGTAGAGGTTTTCTCCCACTCAAAGGTGGCAGTACCAATTATTGTAGCATTGTACCTCCTATCATCCCCCATTTTGATATGCATCTAGATATATTTCCCCTCTAGGCTACTAAAAAAATCCTTGCAGCTTGTCATATAGAAGGAGGCACCAGAATCAAGGTACCACATACTCCTCATAATAATGTTGGTCATGCATGCTATTAGGGTGAAGTCTAATTCAATTTTTGAAGCCATTGCTTCACCTGCTTCTCCTCCTGAAGGATTCTTAGTATACTTCTTGTGCATACATTTTGTTGCATATTGCCCATATTCATGGTAGTGAAATCATTTTATCTTTCTCAAGTCTTTGTTATTGCCATTATTTTGGATGGATTCATGTTTGCTATGGGTCTTCTTTCCTTTTCCCTTCTTCCCTTTTCCAAACAATGAAAAATTATCTTCATCCTCAACTTTGGATGATGTTTCATCTATGTTATTTCTTCTAAACTCTTCTTGAACCAAATCAGACCACAACCTTTCCCAATTTGGTCATTTTTCCCTTCCATTCATAGAGTCCTGGTAGTTGTGCTGGGATTTTGGAAGGCTTAGAAGATCTAGGCTCACCAGGTCATCTTCTGCTACATTCACCCCGACCCCTTCAAGCTCATCTCAAAATTGTGTAAACATGGAGAGATAATGCATAATAGTGTCATTTTTTTGCATCCTGATGTTTCAAAGTTTTTCTTTCAAGGCTAATTTTCTATGGTCACTACTATTTTTGAATAACTTAGTCAGTGTCTTCCACATAGAAAATGATGTCTCTTTGCCATGGATATTTGATACCACATTGTCTCTCACACCTTCCAAAATAATTCTCCTAGCCTTTGCAACATCCTTCTTCCATTGGGCTAATTGTTGTGCATCAGGTTGCTGGGGTTTTGCAATGTCAATTTTAACATATTCTACCACACCATTGTCATAAAGAATTTCTTCATTTTGGTCCTTCCAGGATATGAAATTTGAGCTACCCTCCAGGGCATACTCCAATCTCAGTCTATTGAAAGACATTCTCCAGGTCTTGAAGAAAAATTGTTGCATTGAATCTCCCAAATCGAAATTCCTGAGATAGAATTTTGAAATATTGGTTCTAATGTGATTTCAGGCTCTGATACTATGTAGAAATTCGATAGAAATTTCAACTTCTTAATATTTCAAGCTAGAAAACGAGAGACGTGATTCTACTTTATTGATTTGCGGAATGGAAAACACAATTTAGAACAATATGGAAAGACATGCAATAAGAAAAACCAAAAATACACATTGATTTCCAGGGCAAACCAACTGGGAAAAACCCCTCAAGCCTCTTTTCATTCATCAGTTGAATAAAGAAACTATTAAAATTTCTAGCTCCATCTTTAAGCTCAACCTGCAAAAGAACAAGTGTTCTCTCTGCAAGAAATGACAAATTCTCGCCAACACTTAGCCAATTATTTTCTCATCAAGCCTCATATTTCCTTACACAAATATTGAGGAAATTGGCCCCTAAAATATAGGAATTTCCTCCAAATTTATTGTGCAATTCCCAATGATGGATCACCTGACCTCATGCAACACGTGTACACTCAAACTAATTTACAACTAATGTTACATGGCCTTATCATCTCCACTTCAACTGAGTAATTCGAATTTCTTGCATGCATTAGCTATTTTGGGTTGGAGGATCAGTTAAATGACATATATCTGAGTTAGACTATTGTCCCATTGCACCACTGCCCTTCAACTGACCCTATCAATAGTTATAGGCCAGTTAACTAAATTCAACTGAAAATAACTGAACTAGATTACTAAAATTTAGCAATCACACATGCATAAATGAACTCCAATCCCTCTAACTCAAATTTACTAAGCTAACTAAGTGACAAGATCCATGTCACATTAGTTAACTACCTCCAAGTTGTCTAGTTGATGTTGAAATTCAATTTACTCGATTTGACAAAGGTAAAAGTCAAATTGAGCCTTCCTAGCTACATTTTTTCAACACTACTAGATCTTGTTAGGAGAATATTTTGGACATCAACCTTCTGTGTTAAGTGGTGATGAGATGAGGCATCCATATAATTAGCTTTATGTGTCCTGTTGTAGCAGATTTGAGGAAACTATGTCTTTTGTTTTCTTTGTCAATAATGGATCTACGAATAGCACATTGTTATCCTCCTCAACCTTAGTTGTAAATTTGATATGATTTGATTATAAATTGAGGTGTTGGAGAAACTTGTCAATCTATTATCTTCCATGTTTCTAGATAGAAAAGATGTCATCAACAAATCTATGTAATACTTTCAATTTAAGAATTTAGGAATTTAATTTTTTTTTAAGTACTCTATATATATAGGTTAGCAATGACAAGGGAAAGACGAAATCCCATAGCCACACCCTCTAGGTGCTCACATAGGATTCCTTTGAAAGTGAATAATGTTGATTCCATACATATTTTAACCAAAGTAGTAGTGTTCTTATTCATGATTTGAGTTGTTGCCTTGATGGACTCATTGATCAATATTTTGGTGAATAGTGATGCTATGTTGAAAATCACTAGTAAATCATGTTTCACAATATTTAATTTCTTAACAATGTTATAAAAATGGTACAAGTATTTCACAAAGGATTGGGTATGATCCACCAATGACTATAATTTTTTAGCAAGGAATTTTGCTAGCTTGTGATATGGAGGATTGATGGTATTCATAATGGATCTAAGTATTATGACCTCCTTATGTATTTTCAAAGTCCATATCGTTATTCTAGGTATCATCTTATCATCATTATCCTCATACCAAGGATAATAGGAGGCATAACTTCATATAATTTATGAAATGAAATCCACCTATTACTATGGTGGGTTAAAAGCATAGGTAAACTTGTGGGAGGCATAACTTTCTCATAGTACTCTTATTGAGGTGATCTTAGTGTCATTGGAAAAATCTTTGATTTGTATAATAATGTTGAGAGACTTGGGTCAATGTCCACATATTTTTACCCCAAAATTGGTCATTTAATGCCTCAAACAGGCTCCAAAGTTTTAAGGCCCCAAAACATAAAAATAGGGCCTACCCCTAAAATGGTATTACAAGTTACTAGCTTCAATTTTTCTACTTATAAAGGACCAAAATAGAGGTCAAATTTTATAGTGGTCCATTTGGATCATGTTAGGATATTCCGACACGTAGGAATAGTTAAGTATAACTTGGTCTAGTATAGAGTTAGGTAAAGTGTGTTTCTTTAACATGTACATTTGTAACTTA
>APFE031233083.1:17467-27609 GCA_000404065.3 Pinus taeda | reverse complement strand
TCAGAAACAGAAAGGAAGAATTTTTCTCATGCGTATGCTCTTTTCCCTGCACCTTAGTGTGATCTCGGAAAATCAGAAACATTGAGGAAAATATTTAGTTTCCGGGTAAAGCTAACTTTAAGCCGTAAGGCTTGTTTTTTTGCATGTCCAAGTTGGGTTTTGTGTTTTTGTTTTGTAGGGAGAAAAAGAGCTTTCTCAAGCAAGCACGCAACCAAAGTATAGCATGAACCAAAGTATAGAGTTAATTTTTATATGTAGGATAGTCAAAGATGTTGAAGAATGAAGTTATGTAAAAACACAAAAGAAAATTAAATTTTAAATTAGAAGAAAGAAAAATAAAAGAAAGGAAATCAACAAAACCACCTAAAATTAAGATCCTTGAAAATAACTCACACTAACCTAAATAACATGTTTACCATAAGCTACTACCCATCATAATTTAAGCAAGTATTTGCTTAAAAGATGGGATAAGGAACAAGACCTAAATAAATATAATTACCAGGAGTTATTGCCTGCCATTATTTACGTGTTCTTCAACACTTTAACAAATATGAGTAAAATACACTAACTTTTTATTTTAAACATTCATTTATCACATACATTGTGATCTCTACTTTGCTTTCATGGTTATTGGTTGAATTTCTAAAGTGCGATTGCCTGATGAAAATAAACGAACTATAATATATATTCACAATTAACTACCATAGTTCAAAAATAGTGCTTATATCCATTGCACTCTACTTTTTCAACAGGTATAAGAGATTTGGTGAAGCACGGAAGTTGAAGGTCACATCGAAGACCATGCAAGGAATTGAACTGATTTTTGTCCTACTAAAGAGACAAATATTGAGGGAACAAGTTCATAAGAAGGATATTACAAGAAGACATGTTAGGCTTGGTTGATCTCATGTGATTTGTATATGATGAAAGTTGAAGGACTTGTGTTAGAGGGAGAAGTTGTGGAAGAAATAATTGCCTCTAGGAGAAGTCAGAGAGCCTTGTACCAGGTTCAGAGAGAGAAGATCTATGAGTTTAAAATTATGGATTGTCAAGCTAGATAGCTTATTTGCTAAAACATTGTGGTGACAAAGGGAGCAGCAAGAATTACCACATCATGATATGTCTCAATGTGAGAAGGAACACCTAATTAAGATAACAGTGAAGCAATTGTGGTGATAGACCCAGTAAAAGGGTTGGTGTACCAACATGGTAGAATTGGTCATGGAAAAGTTAGTTTTGTTTTGATATTTGTCTCAAATAGTGAAGTACAGTTGTAGATTCAGATTAGACAAAAAGATTTTGTCGAGATATTGTTTCAATCTAGGCTCTTTTATGACTATGAGCATGAGGCAAACATTTGTCACACTCCATTTTGCACTGGCCTGTAGGTTTTAACCCCATACAGAAATTACCTACATAGGAATTCTAAAACACAAAAAATAAACAATCCAAGAGCATAACACATAAAACACATATACACAGAGATTTTCCCCTGGATCTCAAAACCGGGACTTCCAACTTGATTTTTCATTATGTTCCTTACAAAGTTACAATACATATTTATACATGTCAAATCATCCAATACCATGGACCGAAAACCATCGCATCCAAAACCATGGACCGTAAACCATCGCGTCCAAAACCATGTGTGAAAAACATGCACAGAACCATTAGTAGGTCCACCCAACCTAATATAGGGTCCAAAACCATAGAGTGGTTTACCTGCACTCCTAAACCCCCTTGTGACTCCCCCCACTATGCAATCGGCGCAACGAAGGGGGGATCCGCCCCCCTTCTAACCCCCTGGTTAACTACGTGGGCTAGTCATGGAAAGAATATAACACAACCCAACATTCTCCCACTTGTTGTTTTATTTCCACAAGGGGCCACAAGAGAGCTTAGTCATTTATCCAGCCCTGCAACGCCCATTTTTTCTCTACACCAAGAGAACTTCTCAGACTATAATTTTTTTCAATGCATCTGCAGGTATTCTTCAAAGTGTCCACCTTTACCAACAACACCTTTTTGTCTTCTATCATATCCCTCACAAAGTGATATTGAACATCAATGTGCTTTGTCTTTGAATGATATGCAGGGTTCCTTGCCAAGAAAAATGAACTTTGGCTGTCACAGTCTATCCTTATAGCTCCCTGTACTAACCCCATACTTGAACACAATCTCTGCAACCAAACTGCTTCCTTGCTTGCATGAGTGGCTGCCATGTATTCTGCCTCTGTAGTTGATAGTGCCACTACAGATTGTTTCTTACTCATCCAACTGACTCCACCTCCAAATAGGTTAAACACATACCCACTTGTAGATCTTCTCTGATCCAGATCTCCAGCCCAGTCTGCATCAACAAAGCCACGGATATCCAACACTCTTTCCAATCCTGGTCTTCCTTGGTAGCACAAACCATAATCACTAGTGCCACGCAAATACCTGAAAACCAGCTTCACTGCTGTCCAGTGCTCCTTCCCTGTTTTGACATAAACCTGCTCAATACTCCCACTGCATGTGCAATGTCTGGTCTAGTACAGACCATGGCATACATCAAGCTACCGACTGCACTTGCATATGGAACACGCGACATGTCCTCTTCCTCTTCTTGTGTCTTGGGACACTGTTCAGCAGATAACCTCACACCTACAGGAATAGGAACCTTCACCGGTTTACTATCCTGCATATTAAACCTCTGCAATATTGTCTCGACATACTTCCTCTGGTTTAACCAGAGCTTCCTCGTTGCCCAATCTCTTTTAATTTCCATGCCCAAAATATAGTTTGCAGCACCAAGATCTTTCATGTCGAATTTGGAGGACAATTGGGTCTTCAAATCCTAGATAATTTCTTTGTCATTTCCAACCATCAACATATCATCCACATACAAGACCAGATAAATAACATGGTCTCCAATTAATTTAAAATACACACAGTGATCTGCTTTGCTTCTGGTGAAGCCAAGTCCCCGTATAAATGTATCAAATTTCTGATACCACATCCTTGGTGACTGTTTTAACCCATACAGAGACTTCTTTGACTTGCATACCAGTTCTTTCTTACCCTTCACCGCAAAGCCTTCAGGTTGCTTCATGTAGATTTCCTCTTCCAAATCCCCGTGAAGAAATGCTGTCTTCAAATCCATCTGTTCTACCTCAAATCAAAAGCAGCAGCAACAGATAAAAGTAATCTAATAGAAGTTACTTTGGCAACAGGAGAAAAAATATCACCAAAATCAATTCCCGGCACCTGGGAATAACCTTTTGCTACCAACCGAGCTTTGTATTTCTCCACCTTCCCTTCTGCATTTGTCTTCTTCTTGAACACCCATTTGCTGCCAATGGGTTTCCTTCCAGCCGGCAACTCCACCTGATCCCAAGCCTCATTTTTGTGCAAAGATGCCATTTCATCAACCATGGCCTCTTTCCAGAGTTTTCCATCCTCTGAATCTACTGCTTCCTTCACAGTTCTAGGATCATCATCAGTAATAGATAAAGCAAAATTTCAACAGAAAGCAAATGGACTATCCCTTTCTGGATGCCTTCTTTCTCAAACTGATCTTCTCACACCCAGAATTTGTGGCTCTTCATCTTCTGATTCCTCCTCTGTTGTAGAGTCTGATTCATCCTCCTTTAGCTCAAACTCTATCTTCTCAGGTTCCCTTGGTTGAACTTCATGTTTAATAACATCTTTTACCTCTCTGAACACCACATCTCGGTTGTACACAACCTTCCTTATTACTGAGTTCCAAAGCTTATAACCCTTTAAACCATCCTTATACCCAATAAAGATGCACTTTTCAGATTTATTATCCAACTTGGTTCATTTCCCCTTTAGAACATGTACATATGCATCACATCCAAATACCCTCAGATGTGAAAGAGAGGGTTTCTAACCAGTCCATACTTCTTGTGGAGTCTTATCCTCCAACGCTGATGAAGGTGACTTGTTGACCAGGTAACATGCAGTATCCACCGCCTCTGCCCAGAATTCCTATCCTAAACTGGCACCACTGAGCATGCTTCTTGCCCTTTCCATCAACGTCTTGTTCATTCTTTCTGCGACTCCATTTTGCTGAGGTGTATATGGAGTAGTCTTCTGTCGTGCTATACCACACTTTTTATAGAATTCTTCAAATTCCTTGCTGCAAAACTCTCCACTGTTATCTGTCCTTAGCACCTTTATCTTCTTCTCTGTCTGGTTTTCCACCAGAGCCTTAAATTCTTTAAACTTGTCAAAGACTTTAGATTTCTTCTTAAGGAAATATATCCAGGCATTCCTTGAGAACTCATCTATAAAGGATACATAGTACACAGAATTATCCAATGATGGAACCTTCACAGGTCCAAACACATCATTGTAAACAAGCTCTAATATTTGTTTCGTCCTCTTAGCATCAGAGGGGAAACTCACCCGATTCTGCTTCCCATATACACAATTTTCAGAGAAATCAAAATCTAGAGAGCTATTACTCATACCTTTACCATAGAAGTATTCGAAGGCCCTTCTCTCCAATATGTCCAAGCCTTTGATGCCACAACATGGTCTTCTCTCCAGAGACCACTAGATTTTCTGCTCCACTTTCAAGAACCACAAAATTGTTGCACCCATCAACAATAGTGCTACCTTGCAGCTTTTAGAGAGTTCCAATTCAAACTCCTCGCATCAATACCAGTGCCTCTCGAACCATCTTGCAGGTATCCTTCTCGAGCATTACTTTTACACCTGCATCATCTAGATTTCTTACAAAAATCAGATTTCTAACTAATGCAAGAATATGCAGAAAACCCGGAAGTGTTCTAACCCTTCCACCTTGCAACTTCAACTTTACTTTTTTTCTACCAACGATTCTAGCCTTCCTATCATCCCCCAAGAAGATACCACCACCATCATATTTCTCATACTCGTAGAGCCACTCTCTATGGGGAGTAAAGTGAAAGGATGCACCTAAGTCAATCAACCATGCCTCATGATCTACATCTGTACTTGAAGCAGCCAAGTACACATCCCCACCTTCATCTGAGGTGGTTTTCGCCTCACAAAAAGAGAATCATCAGATCCCTTTCCTTTATTAGGAGCTTTAGATTTACAGTCCCTTTTGTAGTGCCCTTCCTTTCCGCATTTCGAGCACACCACTTTTACAGGTTTTCCTGGAGATTTAGATCTCCCTCTAGATTTAGACCTCCCACTCGATGACTTATTTTTGTTTCTATTATGGGACCGTCCTCGTACAAACAAGGCATCACCATTCTAGCTCTCCATATTTTTCTATCTCATTTCCTCCGCCAGTAAGGATGATACTATTTCATCAAACTACAAGGCAGTTGCATTGCTACCTATTGCAATAACCAAACTATCCCACGAATCTAGTAGAGAACACAACAAACTGATGCACTTATCTTCATCTGAAATTTTAATATCTACAGATGATAACTGACTTACCCAGTATTAAATGCGTTCAGATGCTCTGTCACTGAGTCTCCATCTTTCATCCTCAGGTTATACAGTTTTTTCTGTAGGAACAGTTTATTTACCAGAGACTTAGATTGGTATAAAGTCCCTAACTTGTCCCACAAATCCTTCATTGTAGCTTCCCCTGATACATTCATCAATACTGAACCTGAGGCACACAATCATATTGTGCTCTTTGCCTTCTGATCCAACTTCTTCCATTCTTCATCAAACACTCCCGTTGGTTTAGTACCTGGATCTACTGCGATCCACTAACAGATCCTCCATCTTGAGTTTCTAGAACTCAAAACTCTGACCATTAAATTTCTAGATCTCTATCTTTCCACCGCTCTCCATCTTATTTCACCACCAAAATCAATCCCGCAGATCTCCCACTGAATAGGGTATACCACAGGCCCGAGTGAAACCCCTCATCAGCAAAGGCGTCCCCTTGAATCCAAAACAACTCTGATACCAAATGTAGGTTTTAACCCCATACAAAAATTACCTGCATACGAATTATAAAACACAGAAAATAAACAATGTGAGATCATAACACATATACACAGATATTTCCCCTGGATCCCAAAACTGGGACTACCAGCTTGATTTTTTATTATGTTCCTTTCAATGTTACAATACATATTTATACATGCCGAAGCATCCAATACCATGGACCGAAAGCCATCGCGTCCAAAACCATGTGCAAAAAACATGCACAAAACCGTAGGTAGGTCCACCCAACCTAATATAGGGTCCAAAACCAAAATTTTTCCCCATAGAGTGGGGTTACCTACACCCCTCAAACCCCCTGTGACTCCCCTCGCTACGCAATCGGAGCAACGAAGGGGGGGCTCTGCCTTCCTTCTAACCCCCCGGTTAACTACGTGGGCTATTCGTGGAAAGAATATAACACAACCCAACATGGCCAAGTATATTGTAGTTGGATTGGCAAGTTGAGAAGTAGTATGGCTTCATAGGATACTTGCAGGATTGTCTTAATCAAGTGCAAGTGACGACCATGATGATAAATCAAAGCATCGTGAGATTTAGTGTCAAGAGATGGTACCGGAAGAAGCAGAGTGACTTCACTATTACTCTACAGTATAGCAGATTGTTGGTAAAGCCTCTATCCCTAGGTGAAATCTATATATATACTTCAGGGACAAGTTTTGGACTTGTTGAGAATGTCTCTCTCATTGAGAGGGAGTTTTTGTGAGATAGCATCATGGACATACATTCTTCCTGTGTCAAGTATATTGACTATAATTAGGAAGAATGGTCCTAGAGATCCATAATTACTCAAATAGAGTGTGACCTTTGGGGACTCACCGTGTGTCAAGTACCGACCAGAATAATGGTGAACCAAGGCTAGTTTGTATCCCATGTATCAGATAGACAATATTTATGGTGACTAGTTGATGCTAATGATGTTCCATGTGTTGACAAGAGTACTGACCAGAATTATGGTGAGAATGCACCATGTTTCATAAGTACAAACCATAATTATGGTAGCTTGTTGATGATGTTGATTTACCATGTTTCAAATATGTTTTGACCAGATTATGGTAATTGACTGATGCTATCAATGTATCATGTGTCACAATTGTTGACTCGATTATGGTACTTATATTTGT
The DNA here is from genome assembly GCA_000404065.3 of Pinus taeda. NCBI lineage: Eukaryota > Viridiplantae > Streptophyta > Pinopsida > Pinales > Pinaceae > Pinus > Pinus taeda. The sequence continues at coordinate 20,521 of APFE031233083.1, read as the reverse complement.
TATAAGCTTTTCTTAGAAGAAATCTCTGTCAACAAACCATTTTTCTTTGAGCTCATCATTATGGAAAATTTGGAAGTATTTGTGAGCACACTACAACAATAATAAAAGTATAAAGTCTAAAGACCTACTATAGATGTCAAGTAACTAAGATTGAACCTTAGACTCAAAGTGAATCTCAATCTATCTGAAGGTCGAGAGTCTTTTAAAATAACCTTAGAATAATGTTTGCTTTGATGACTAATATTGTTGTGATTTGATTAATGTATCTGGAAGGCTAAGTAGTTGGAGTAGATTGTTGTCATCCTGAATTAAAGATTTCTCCATTCAAGGTTGAGGATCTTGAAGTGGCCATGAGGAGATCATAACATGGAAGAATTTTTAACATCATTGAAGTTGTGTCTAAAGGTCTTGGAGATGCTTCAATAGTTACTTGTAATCAAAATCCTAGATGCATTTAGAATGAAAGTCAAGCTTGATAAAGGTTTCCATTCATATAATACAATAATGGGAGAACTAAATATCAATGACTTCTTGAATAATTGGAATGAGTGTTATGCATCATCACTATAATCTTGTTTGGAGTATACTTAGATGGTCTCTTATCATCATAAGAGATGCTCAGTCAAAAGTTTGAAGACTTTCATAAAAATATTATGATATACCAAAGGTACATAGCTCTACTAATAGAGGGAGAAGAATTGAAGAACAATGCAATTCCTATGACAAAAGGATATGTTCCACAATAAATATTTGAAAATTTGAGCTTAAGTGGGAGTAGGTAGATAAGAAAATTGGAAATATGCTTATGTGTGACTAAAGATGAGAGAATAGAAGAATCTCTGAATAAGAGGGAGATCATGTTTTGCTCCAGTTTTCAAGACTTTTAAGAAGTATCATAATTTAAGAATACCCTTAAGGAATCATGTGGAGAAACTATGATATGTTGTACCAAAGAAGAGGCATATAATTAGTGTTAACATCAGAGGGAGCTCGAAATGATGACAGTGGAATATGTCTCAATTTAAGAGGGAGTTGGCCATTGAATGTGATCTTGAATTGATGAAGCCTAATGAAATCTTATTTACAAAAGTTCGATGATGATGGGAAGTTGATTTGTTCTTTAATGAACTTGAAAATGAGCTTAGATTACTGAATTACTCTAACTCTGATTGGGTTGAAAGTGCTATCAATTGAAAGAGTATATCTGGAGGTTTTTTATATTATTATTAGGATCAGAAATGGTTTCTTGGATGAGTAGGAAATAGTATTTCATGGAACTTAGTACTGCTGAAGTTGAATATATGGCAACTGATGATGTTTGTTGTGAAGAAATTTGGCTTTGAAAATTGTTTGTTGGAGTGTTTGAGCAAGTGTTGGAATCGACCATGATATTTTGTGACAGTCAAAGCTACATGGAAGGTCAAAGCATATTGAGTTCAAGTACCACTACATTTTCTATATGGTACAAAAGGGAGTGGTGAGGCTCCAGTATATCTCCATTGATGAGCAAATGGATGACATTTATAACAAAAAAAAATTCTTTGGTGAAGTTTGTATACTTAAAAGGCAGTCATGGATTAGTGGAGAACTCCTTTATCAGTGAGAGGGAAAATTGATATCACGTCAATAGGAGCATGGCTCAGATTGTTGGTGACAATAGAATCTTGACTTAGACTATTGATGGGTGGAAAATAGGGGTATGGATCATACTTTTGGTGACAACACGAGCTTGGCCTACACTATTTATGGATGGACAATCGGGCTATGACTTAGACTATTGGTGACAACAGCAGCTTGGCATGAACTATTGATGGATGGAAAATAGGTGTATGCTCAGACTATTGGTGAAAATAGGATCTTGGCCCAAACTATTTTAGGATGGAAAACAAGGGTATGTCTCGAACTGTTGGTGACAACAGGAGCTTGGCCTATTGTGGTGAAGTAAAATTATAAGTGCGGACACAAACAAATTCCTCTAGCCTGATAATGGGTCTAGCCACAACTGATACATTCTATGGAATATTTCCTTAGGTTAGAACCAATTAAGAGGTCTTACCTCTTAGTACGCTTATGCCATTTGATGATGTCCTTGCTTGCTCTAGCTATCTCTCGTTTCCTTCTTCAAGCACCTGAAACAAGTAAACAATAGTAAAAAACAATCGTGATAATAGAAAAATTGTAATTCAACCTACTTAACAAGTCAAGAAACATTAAGCCATGAACATGTAAGATGACAAATGATGTATAAAATCAATCGATAGTTTCATATATATTGAATCAAGAAAATATTACAACCATTGTCTTGACATTTCCATTCTCCTCTGACAAGACCAGGTTCCCACACACTTCTGCTAGCATTCCATGATGGCCTCAACAATAGTAGTTTTAAGGCTCTTCCCTTTAGGCTTAACTCTAAACCAAATTCACACTTCTCCCTCACACAACTAGAGAGCTACAACTATGAATAGCTTGTTGTTTACTCCAAACTTAATTAGTACTAGCACACCAACATTAACCCTAGCTTGTACTTGGGAAAAACAGAGGTTTATATAGGATGAATGGATGGGAGATGGATCCTCTTCTCATCGAAGAAAGTCTTATCTCTTGAAGTAGTTACATAATTATAGGGGAAAGGAGCCCAACAGGGAAAATTTTAAGAACCCCCCTAAATTTATAAGTATAATAAATGGGCGAATCTCCATGGTATATAGGAAAAATGGAAGGCGATTTTATCAAAAATATAATATGTATATATAATTTTTTGGCGAATCTCTCACCAGGAATGGCGAATATTTTACTCAATTATAAAATCTTGTAAGATCTTGGTATTACCATGGGTTATCATAAACCTGGAGCTTGAAAATTACTATTAGTAGTTTATAAAAATTAATAAAATTAATAGTTGATTTTTATTTTATTTTTTATTTTAACCAAGCTAAAATGTTTAACATACTTTAAATTACAACATCCACCAAGCCCCGAGAGGGATCAAATATTTTTTCACTCTATGCTAGTTTGCATATCAAGATAGTTGATACCTCTCGGGGGTTAGTA
>APFE031233083.1:0-17032 GCA_000404065.3 Pinus taeda | reverse complement strand
TTATTTATATTTTTATTAATTTACCATACCCCTTTTAAAAATATGGTATTTGGCCCATAGGATTCACTTAAATAAAACCTCTTTCTTTAGCCTTCATAAATAGAATGAGGGCTATGGACTAAATATAAAAAGAGGTTTTATTTATTTACCATATGTCTAGTTTATTTATATTTTTATTTATTTACCATACCTTTTGAGTAAGTATAAAAAACGTTTTATTTATTTACCATACCCCACTTTACTTATATTTTTATTTGTTTACACCCTTGCATCTATATAAGGTGACTTATGGAGTAAATATAAAATATGTTTTATTTATTTACCATACTTTTCATTTATTTATATTTGTATTAATTCACCATACCTCTTTTATAAATATGGTATTGGCCCATAGGATTCACTTAAATAAAACCTATTCTTGAAAATGGGCGAATGGATTCACTTAAATAAAACCTATTCTTGAAAATGGGCGAATGGAAGGTTCTAACTCCTAATTTCAAGGGCTAAATTTACCTTTTTTACCCTCTCCCTTAATAAAAGGTGGGCTATTTAAGGTGATTTGTAAAAATGTACTATGATACAAAATATTCGCCCACTAAAAATTTAAAACCCCTTAATTTCGCCAAAGGGCGAACATTCGCCCCTAAAATTTTCTATGGAGCCCAAACTAACATCCTCAACCCCATCTCACCAAACCATTTGCCAAACTTCTGTTACGAGGACAGGCATGACTGGAAAAAAGCTCAGTCGCTCCAGTCGGAACTAGGGATAGTGTTAATCCCTACATATCGGCACGAGGAAGACAAATTCCATTAGCATCAGTCTTGTAAACTGGGCAAAACATAAGATTTTGGGGAAATGGTGCAAAAGGGAATTGTTCTGCTCATGAAGAGGGACACAATGGGAGTTTCTACATGAAGGGTAAGCATGTAGGGTTCACTGTAGAGGTCCTCTAGGATCAAGGAACATGGAGTATAGGGACAGTGAAAAAATGTCGTGTAACAGATGCCCCCTAAAGTGTGAAGGCCAAACTAGAGTGAGGGATGAAACGCTTTATGAATCTGTGCGGGGAACCGTAGTTTGATGTCAGAAAACTTACAAGCAAGTACAGATACGTATACATAACTGAAAACTCTGTCAAATGATACATGAATCGTGGTATGGATGTAGCCATCCAGAGAATGATCATGTAAATGGATCTAGGCATGGGCATGGCCATCCGTTAAAGAGGATCATAATGAAACCAAGGTATGGTCACAGCCATCCAATAATGAGAAGGATCACATATGATAACTCATGGTATGGTCACATCCACCCATCTAAAAGAGACATGCATATCAACATAATCATGTCACATCACTTCGAAAACTAGACTTTTGTGATCTGATTCCAGGGTCTTGTGCTCCATCACGGTCCGATCAAAGTAAAAACTCTAACATGTGATTAGATATATTGACATCGAACATGCTAGAAAGTCGCTTAATTACCAATCAATGATGTAAACTATTAACAAGCACGAGAGAAACCACCAATAATGACAATGGTCCTCAAGGTACTATCAGCATAATCCACAGAATGTGAATACAGGAATTGAAGTCGAACACTCGTGAAATCACTTGATCGAAAGCCAATGATGTGAACTTGTCGTCGAGTGTGAAGAACTTGCCATTAGGGCATGCAAGCTCTAAGGTACTGGAAGGGAGTCTCTCAGTAAACTTCCCGGATAATGAGTTGAAGTCAACAGGGAGCTTCCATGTCAAAGGAGGGCCATAATGTTCCCCACATCATTGCCACGAGAAGAAAGGATAAAATATTATTTTAGATGATACAAAGAATCATAGGTAAGTGTAACTGCAGAAGGACAACTCTTGAACATATCGGTGACACAACTGGAATTTGGCAGCTTTTAGATCCATAGGATTGGTGGTCATGATGACGTGGAAGACATCAAATGGAAGGAAAAAATGAATGGCTCAAACCAAGAAGGTCAATGATACAAAGGAGGATATCCCAACCTGACACGAAGCAGAAAGTGTCATGCTCAAGAGTGAGCTGCCAACACAACTGATTAGATTTCCAAATTTTCCCCCACCATTTATGGTAGGTACGCCAATTATTTTTTTAATCGCAAGCTTGAAGGGGATAACATATGCTTACACTGTAAGTTCATCCTTTGAACGAATCCAACCTAGTAATTTTAACGAGCCCTAGGAAGGAGAAGCTCACATTCGCCATGACGACGAACCCGATGTCGTTTAATAGTTTAACAAGTCTGACAAAGGTGTAACTCAGTATCCTTTTCATGTTTAGAGAGTTTGAAAAAGATATGTAAAAGAAAACTCCACATGGTCCCCTTTAGTACATTTGTGTCTCGCAAGCCCGAAAAGGTAGAAAATGATACTTGAGAGAACCGCTTGACCATTTTAGTCAAGGAGTACCTGTTTCGTAAATACGCATCCTGGCCTGAAAAAGGGGTAAACTCATACTGGGCGCATGACGTTTCGCATCCATTAACAAATTCGAAACGACAAGGACTCAGCTATTTTTTCGCTTTTAAAGGGTCAGAAAAGAGCTTGAAAGTGGACCCCCCATTTTATTCTCTTTTACGAGTCAAAAGGGAAAAATACGCGGCAATCTTTTCATATGATTTTTAACGAGTTGAGAAAAGAGCTGAAACGTCACTCATCATTAGTGTTGAACATCCATCACCTGTCGCTACGCAAAAAGGTAAAGTGCATTATCCAATTCTTGAGACAAAATAGGCTAAAATATTTACCCAAACCTAATATTTGCACGAAAACCCAAATAAAAATGAGAAAAGTAAATATAGTTTTACCATTTACCATTTTACCTTGTTGTGAAGACCTTTTACTCACTTTTGCCCTAATTGTTCCGGAGCAGATTGTGGGAGATTCGGGAGGTCATTTGCCGAGCCTTTAGTTAGAGGTAAGAGCCAAAACCCTGAACTCCATTTTCATGTCTTTTATTCTAGTTTTTCTTCCTTGGTCGACGCAACTTCAGGGCATGGAATCGCATCAGCCGAGGGTATTTAACATGGCCTATCGCGCCATCAGCGCAACTGTTTTTAAAATAGGCGTGTCAGTGCTGTGAATAGGGAGAAACCCTATTTCCTCACAAAATCATTGTTAAAACTTGAATTTTATGGGCCAAGCATGATTGTTGACTCAAATCAATGGCTTTTGCAGGAAAGAATCGTTGAAAATGGTAAACTGGAAAGAATGAGAACATGAGGATGTGGACACCTAAGCAATGAATGATCCAAATTTCCTGGAAGCTTTGAGGGCTTGTGGGCTCTTCAAATTCTTTCTCACACCAGCTATGCAGGCCCAAACTGAGTTGCTTCGATACCTAATTAGTCTTTGGGACATAAATCGGGAAATATTTGTCATTGGTGACTAGGAGCTGGAGTTGGAAACGTCAGATATATATTTCATCACTGGATTTTCCTGAAGAGGGGAACCAGCCAACTTGTACGGGCCACAATGGATTGGGGCAAGCATATCCTTGTTGCTTGCTAAACATTGCCCTGAGGCCCTGAAATCCAAGAGTGGGAAGATTGAGATTTCCACTATTCAGGATCTGACATTGAGAGTGCTTTTGTTGACCATCAATAGAGTGGTTGGGTTCCAAGCAGTACATGAGACCAACAAGTCAAAGTTCCTATACACTATTGACTGCACAACACCTGTGATCTTCAATTGGGTAGAGGCCATGAAGATCAACATAAAGCGTGAGTTGGCCAAATCTAAGGCAGGGAATCTGAAGCAATTTTTCTTCGAATCTGTACTCATGACCTTTTTCTTGGAACAGGTGTCATTGTTCCAATACCAGCTGACTGAGGTAGATCCTCCCATGCCACGTGACCTGCGGATGGCCCACTGGAGTCGTTTGATGCCCAAGATCACTGGGGGCCAGCACATGTCATATAGACCTACATTCTTTTCATGGCTATAATGATAGAAGATCATCGTGGAGGATTGGCCATACAGTGGCATCGACTTCTATGGAGATCCAGACATGTCTTTACCAAATGGAGAGGATTTCAAAGATGAAGATCAAAAATCAATTTTGAGATTTTTCAATTGTTTTTGGTATATATGTGCTTATAAAATTTCTCTTGTTAATGCAGATGTTGGACTAGAGCGGCCTGCTGGGATATCCCCAATAGCCAAGCGCGTCACCTGCCGATTGATGTTGTTGCGCCTTATCAAGAGGGGAGTGACAATGAGGAGGATATCATGAGGAACCTTGAGGGGTTGACTTATGGTATCCCAGAGTATGCTCGGGTGGGAGACATTCCTTACCAGTACTAGAGACACATGGTGGGAGTGTTGGATCGGATCCACCGATTGCTGACTCATGTTGCGTGAGCCATGTCATGCTACCACGATCACCATGCTGATTAGTTCCTAGGTCCAGCACTTACATTTTTTTAGGCCTGTGTGCCATAGATATATGAGGCCTGTGAGCCACCGATGTTATTTTGGACACATATATTATTTTTTGGGGTTTTGATGTATCAAACATTATCACCATATATATATATGCTATATTTTCTTACTTACTATGGTACAAATGGTTTGTTTTATCTTTTCACATGTTTCGTAAGTATCTATCCAACACATAATTAGATAATGCATCTGTTAATGTATTCATGCGTCTAGGAATATGATGATATGTAATGTAATCAAAATGTCTTTCCAGTAGACGAATACGGAAATACATTCTCAATATTTGAGGGTTTTTGATAGAATATTTCCCGTTGAGTTGAAGGAAGAAAAGCTGTGAATCCAAGTTGACAACCAACTCTCGAATGTCAAGAGCAATGGCTTCTGAAAACAATTCGATGACCGTATTGTATTCAACAATGTTGTTAGTTGTACGATAAACCTTGAAGGTCAATCAACTCACCGTTAGGGTCATAAATATCCCATGTCACAGATGATAGGTTTCGGGTACTACGTCAAGCACCATCAGCGAAACCGATGTGAGGATTCGCAGACATCTACAAAGCAAGAAAAGCATAGTAAATAGGAAAGATGTTTGAAAGCTAACACACCAAACCACACTGCACAAAAATGAATGACACACTAATGTACAAAAGTAACCACGCAAGCTGACCTAAGCATAGTACTTCTTGAGGTAAATCTTGTTTCGAGGCTTATCCAGAGGATTTCCTTCATAATCAATAAGCTCATAGGCCCCCTTTTGCAAAACACATTTCACAATGTAGGCCCCATGCCACATGGGTTTGAACTTGCTTGCCCCCAGCTTATCATTAGCCTAGTCATATAGTAAGACCAAATCACCCTTAGAGAACGCACGAGGGGAGACCGACTGATCGAATGGGATTTGACCCGTTTATTTTGTGCTTCGATGACCAAGGCAACGAGACGATGAGTCTCATCCAGTTGTTCTAAATATAATAGGCATTCTTCCTGAGGTGATTCTTCGGGGAGAAGTTCAACAGCCAGCTTGAGTGAAGGAATCTCGCATTCGATCAGCAATGCTACTTCCAGACCATAGACTAGCTGGAATGGTGTGAAACCATTTGCGTCTTTGGTCAAGGTTCAGTAAGCCCACAGAGCTAAAAAGAGCATGAGATGCCAATTTGACTTATGCATCCCAATAGTACGTTGAAGCATTGTAACCAAAACCTTGTTCACAGCTTCAACTTGGTTATTGGCCTGAGGGTAATAAGGGGTTGAGCTATCATGGCGTAAGCCCAACGCAGATGTCAACTCAGCCATCATGTAATCTCTGAAATGGGAGCCATGTTCTGTGACAATAGTTTGAGGTACACCGAACCTGGAAATAACATAGTTGAAAAGGAATTGAGTTGCCATCTTACCGTCTGTAGAGTATGTAGGCATCGCTTCAGCCCATTTGGTGAAATAATCCACAACGATGATAATATAGCCATGCACCCTGGTCAAACGAAGGTTACAGGTCATATAATTGATGCCCCATTTGGAAAAAGGACCAACAGTAATGACAGGGTGTAGGTGAGCATGTGGGGCATGCATCTTGTGTTGGTAAATTTGGTATTCATGGAACTTGTGAACAACAAGGATGCAGTTCTTGAAAATGGACAGCCATAAATAACCAGCATGAAGGATTTTTTGAGCAGTAGCGTAGCCAAACATATGACCACTACATGCCCCTGAGTGGCAGTCATTGAGAACTCTTTTAGCTTCCTCGATCGTAAGGCATCAGCGAAGAACTGAATCAACACTGACACGGTATAAAGTATCGCCAATAATACGGTAGGGTTGGGAGTGATGTTGAATCCTTCAGCGATCATCCTTAATCAACACAAATTGGAACGTGGACATCTAGAGATACACGATGATATCATCGTACCATGGATCAAGGGTGCTAATTAGGAAGAGAGTCTCGTCCGAGAGTTGTTCATCTACATTAGTAGGGAGAGACTTAGAAGGAAGGGAACAAATCAATTCGGCGAAAATGAGTGACTTCTTAGATTTGGTAGTAGTAAATACTAAATCAAATTCTTGTAGGATCATGATCCATTTAGAATATTACCCCCCCCCCAGCAATTGACGAGTCAGAATGTAGGTCATGGGGTTGCATTCGGAAATCATCGTAGTCATGCGCAAAAGGATGTAGTGCCAAAAGCATTGAACAACCTGAACGGTAGCCAAAGCCAACTTCTTGCCATGTGCATAACACATTTCAGTGTCGAGGAGATTACAACTAAGGTAGTAGATAACATGTTCGTTGCCTTCGTCGTTGTCTTGGATCAAGACCATAGTAATGGTGCTAAGGGCTACAACTAGGTAAAGGGAATAATCTTGATAATAATTTGGGGGATGCAACAGAGGATAATTTACAAGGATGACCTTGATATCATCAAAAGATTTTTGGGCCACCTCATCCCATATGCGGGGCGTTCCTTGTTTTAGCAACCAAGTAAATCCTATAGCTAGGCCAGCATAATTGGGTATAAAACGACAAAGAAAATTTTCCTTTCCTTGCAGGCTCTGGAGTTGGTAAAATGAAGATGGAGGGGGTAAATTTACAATGGCTTTGACTTTCAACAGATCAAGGTGAATACTATCCTTGGAAACGATAAATCCAAGGAGTCGTTTGGATTCTACGCAGAAAACACATTTACGAGGGTTTAACCGAATGTTGTAGTGTCTACAGCGCAAAAAAATCTGTCGAAGATGGTCTGGGTGATCTTGGTGCTTACGAGAATGAGCAGGAAAGTCATCCAAGTAAGGCTGGACAATGTTGCGAACATCATGAAATGCATAGGACATTGCCTGTTGAAACGTAGCTCCAACATTTTTAAGGCTGAAAGGGAGATTTTTGTACGCGAATGTACCCCACAGATAGATAAAAACATTCTTTTCTTGATCGACCAATGCAACGTTGATCTTGTTGTAACCAAAAAAACCGTCCATAAAGGAAAAAATCTCGCTCGTGGCACATTCATCAATGATTTGATCAATGAAGGGAGTAGGATAGTTATCTTTAGGACAAGCACAATTAAGATCTCGATAATCAACGTAAACACGGATTGTGCCTTATTTTTTAGTCACCGGGACAATATTTGAAACCCAATCTGTAAGAGGGATGGGATAGATGAACCCAGTTTTGAGAAGTTTTTCAGCTTCACCCTTGATAGCGGCGGCCTTCCTAGGGTGCACTGGGTAGAGCCGTTGGCGAACGGGCTTCATGTGTGGATAAGTTGGTATTTCATGCACAACAATGCTAGGATCAATGCCAGGAATTTCTTCTTAGGACCACACAAACACATCACGGAATTCCTAAAATAGACGAGCATAAGTCTTGATCTCATCCAGAGAATAAGATACTCCGATATAGACATGTTCAACGATACCAGGCTTGATATAAATATCAATCAACATCGTTTGGGTAATATTACTCAAATTTCCTTCCGACCATACTTCATGAGTCATGATCAGTGGCAGAAGCAGGAGGGAAGGAAACGGTGAAGAGGACTCTTCGAAAGCGATAGACATGACCTCCGGACGATGTAGTAATGAGGAGCGATGATGAGTATCAGTCCAAGGTGGTTCCTCGAGAGACATGACTTCTAAGGAAGGTCTCGGCTAAGGGATTAAGTGATTCCAAAGCGCCAAGCCACGAGGATTGACAATACGTATCGAGAGATGTCTTCAAAACAGAAGAATTAGAGGATGCAGAACTCAAAGCCGAAACAATTTCCACGTAATTGATTTCGAAGGGACTAAGCGGAATAACCTCGCCCCAGGTATCAACAAGATCTGGTGACGGTATGACCCAAGGATCAGATTTGACCAAGACCATGTTGACAGAGGCAACATGAGGAAGTGGGAGAAAAAAAATTCCCATTAAGGTAGAATCTTTGAAAAGACCTACCCCCACACTCTCATAGGGAGCACCAGTGTGCTTGACGTACGGAACATTTGCATCCGATGAGGAAGAGGAAAAGAAAGACAGTTGGTCAACAGAGACAATCTTCCCTTGATGGGGAAAACAAATCACATGAAATAGGGAGAAGGCTACAGCATACATAGCATGGGTCCAACTCCGGCCGAGAATAAGATTGTAATTAAGATTGGCGTCAACAATCTCTACCTCGAATTGCACTGTCTTTCCTTCTAGAGTAATGGCAAGGTTAGGTAAGACACTGAAGGGTCACGAATCGCACCCATCGAAAGCTTCCAAAGTGTTCGAAGATTGGTTCAAAGCAGGGGAACCAATGGCCTTCCAGCGTGTGGTTGACATGATGCAGGTGGAAGCATGTTCATCGATGATAGTCTGGTGTATAGTCTTCTCATTGATGATTACCTTGATGAGAAATGAAATCTGATGAGGGAGACGCGGAACATTGTTCTCTAGATCAAAACATATCAAATTGGAATTGGTGGGATCGATACCCCTGACAGTTGACAGCAAAGATTTCCGCTGCAATGGGCAGATTTGGAGCACCTCAAGAGCTGCCATAGCTAATGGTGCTTGAGCCAAATCCTCAATAATATTATAGTGCTTGGCAGTTAAGGCATTGGGATTGTGCTAGGATTTCGTAGCACACCTCGAGATGGTGGACGTATAGCGGAATCAAGGTTAGGGCGCTCGATATGAGGAGGGCCAGAACTCGGGGGGGCAAAAGAAGGGGTGGCTTCTTTCTCTTTCCCAGTTGTCGGAGTAGGAGTTTGGTAATCCTTCGATCTAGTAGCCACATTAATAGGCGTACTCATCATGAACACTTGATATCCTGAGGAAGCAGATGATTGAGGTTGGTCTACCATTTGGGTCTGTTAAGATGGAAATGGCTCTTTGAGGAAAACAGAGGTCCCTTTGAGCAAGCAAATAACTTCATATTGTTGGGGAAAATCCTTAGTGTAGTGATCTTCCTCGCAAATGAGGCAAGGATACCTAGGTTTCTATTGTGAATATTCACCAGCAGACGATTTTGGAGGACCCTGTTTTGGGGCATCGGCTTTACCCTTGCCTTTGCCTTTCTTCTTACCTTTTGAGGATTTGTCTGTTGCAGTAGACTGGACAGCGTGGACCTCTAAGGTCTTACTAGGGCCAGGTGGATTTTGGGAAGAATTATTAGGAGCAGCATTTGATACTAACTTATGTTTGGAAGAAGATTTAGCAGGGATTTGGGATACTGAACCAATAACTCCATCAACAGGAGGTACAACTTGGGATTTGATGCCACGGGATCGGATGATGGCCACGGAGCACCGGGTAATAACTCATAAAAAGTTCCATACTGAGACTAAACTAGATCTAAGTAATGGGCACGAGCAATGGCTTTCTCTTCAGTAATGCATCCACCCATAACTATATCGCGAGAAATTGTGGCCACGAATGATTTAGTGAACCATTCGATGAGAAACTCATTAGCAATCTCAAATTTGATTAGATGAAGTCTACGTATCCATTCATGGATGCAATCAGAGATGTGTGTCATAGTATCTTGCTTAAGCGATGTGAGAAAATAGGTACCAGTTTCATAGCGAACCGACAGCTGAAAATGAGTGAGGAAAGCCATGGCTAAAGAGTTAAAGTCATGGTAAGTACTTCGAGGAAGCTTGATGTACCACTTGGTTGTAGTGCCTGTGAGGGTTCATTGGAAAAGATGGAGATGAATGGAATCGTCAACGTAAGAGTTCGAAGAGCACTAGAGGTGATATGTCATCATGTGGGCTTGAGGATCTTCTTTTGCTTTCCCATCGAATTTTGGATAATCGCTTGGTATCTAGACAGCACTGGAGGCTAGTGTGGCAAATGAAGGATTGGATCATTCGTAAGGCGAGATACATCTGGCAACTCGACTGTGGCCAAGAATGGAAATTGAGTATTAAAAGGCATAGGAGGTCGGTAAGCGGGTCCAAACGGAGGGGCCCATCCTTGCTGGTAAGGATCTTGGCCCCACAATGGGGGATTTTGGCCATATGGCATCTGATGTTGCCCCCATTGCGAGTTACCTTGACCATAGGGAGGATTTTGACCTTGAATACCTTGGAACGATCCAACCATAGGTTGATGGTAAGCAACGTATGGGTTAAAAGCTTGTTGAGGCTATTGACCTTGGACATATGGATATTGGACCTGTTGTCCTTAGACATACGGGTGGTGAACCTGTTGACCATGAATAAGAGGATTTGGACCTGTCGTCCTTGGGCATAAGGTTGATACACTTGTTTCCCTTGGACATAGGGATTCGTTGCCTACTACCCTTGACCAAAAGGATTTTGAACTTGTTGATATAAGGCGTTAGGGTTTTGTACCTGATGCCCTTGGCTAGAAGGATTCTAGACCTGTTGACCTAGGACATTAGGATTTTGAGCCTGTTGTTGCAAGACTTGACCCTGACCTTGCTCTTGCAAGGGTTGACCCTGCTGATATGTATACAAGGGTTGCTGCTACCCAGGTTGGTTTTGTTGTTGTAAGGGTTGACCTTGCGGCTGCAAACTTTGTCCCTGGGGCTGCAAAGGTTGGCCCTGCAAGGACATGGGCTGGGAGGTGTGCAGAGCATACTGCATCTACTGCTGCACAGATTGTTGCAATTGTTGCAAGGGTTGACCCTGCGGTTGTTGCAATAGACCTTGTTGTACGATCATTTTCCCTTGCTATTGTGTGGATAACCCTTGCTGCAGCAAAGGTTTCCGTTGTTGTAACAAAGGTTGCCCTTATTGTTGTAGAGGTTGTCCTCGTTGTTGCAAGGGTACTTGAATAGTGCCTAGAAAGTTTCCAAACTAGATTTGGCCATAGCCACCCTAGAAGGTGGATGAACCAGGCTGAATTTACTGCCCAGACTGAAGGGTGTAATGTTGATTAACCATTCCTTGAGAACCATATGGAGCGTAAGGATTTTGGTATTAGACCTGAGCCTCATAGGGTTGCTGATACTGGACATTGCTTGACCCAAATGGACCAACAAGAATTTGAACCTGTTGGTATTGGACATTGCTTGACCTAGTAGGATCAGCAAGGTTGTGGATAATGCCAGAAGAAGACTAGTTCATACCAAGCATGTGATCTTGTGAGCCACTCACATTGGCGGCACCTAACACCATAGAAACGTTCAGGTTTTCCCCCCCAGGTGGTGGCATAGCTTGGCCACTAACCAGAGGGTCGGAGGAATTGACAGAGACATTCCTCGAAACCACTGGTTTAACCAGACGGGTGACTGGGACTGACGATACAAGAGGGTTCGGAATTGTGGGTTGCACTGGGACTGAGGTAACAGCCTGTTGGGAGGTCATGTTCGCAATGAATGGACCTAAAGTAGGCATGGAACCTAACGCCCAAACAAGGTTATGGTAAAGTGATGAGGCACTAGGTGTACCTAAAACCAACTGTGCCAAAGACACCTAGTTAGGAGACGAACAGGCGGGAAAACCCCTTATATAGGGGAAACCTTCAGGGGAAAAGGATGTTCTTCCTCCTCAACAGTGTGTGGAATAGAAACTTCTAACTCCTTCGGAGAGGTGTGTTGAGCATGGAATCCCCCCACATCATGTTTTAGGGCTCAAATCCTAAGTTTTGAGTGATATTATTGTAAAGCTCCACGAATTGCGAGTGAAAAATGTATGTTAGAGCCATAGGGTTGTCCGCCCTAAGTTTGAATGTAATGTTGGCCTACCCATGGTCCGCGAACCATGGGATTGTATAAAGAGAGTGAGGCTCTGAGTTGTGAAGACATCATGATCATAATAGAATCTAATGGATATAATGAGATAGCGAAGCATACAAGAAGAGTCTAAGGGTGTCTTGGGTCGTAGTAGTAAGAAGAGGCTCTGCAGCTGAGTGCGCAAAGGCCTAGTAGAGTCCGTAGCTGAGTGCACCTACCCCTACAGCTGAGTGCGTAGGGTAGAGTTAAGTCTATAACTGGAGAAGAAATTAATAAAGAAAGGTTTTGTTACCAATTTTTTGCATTTGTTCTGAGTTATTACATGTTTGATATCATTTGCATTGTTTATTTACTGCGCGCACTTGTATGAATTAAGAATATTGTTAAGTATAACTGAAAGCATACAAATAAGCTAAGTTAATAAACTGATATCGGGTTACTAGTTAGGACTTGGGTAATAACATTGTTTGGCCCTCGAGTAGGGCTGCGTGAAGGTAGCATCTCAGGCTGCGAGGTGCAGGAAAGTGCATGTGGTGACGTGCATGCAAGGTCGAACCATAGACCACTTGAAACCATCAGACATCTCCAGGGTGCAAAAACTTGGTTCTAGCACCCTCCCATACTACTTCGGGTGAGATCTCAGTCCACGCTTCGCGGACTATTGCCGAAAGGGCCAGTAGTACCAGGATTTGTTTGGCTAAATCACCTCCAAACTTGGGTCAGGCCCCAACAAGCCAACAAATGGTTCCGTTGCCGGGACTTGACCTAGGTTCAGAGGTGATTTAGCCAAACGATTGGGACTTGCGCTTACCTACCGTGTTATGGGCTTATACGACAACATGCAAGAAACTAATGGGAAAGACACCTTTCCAGTTAGTTTATGGCGTAGAAGTTGTCATGGTGATGGAATATATCATAACTAGCTTGTGAATAGCCGCACCCACAGGGATGACAGACTGCGAAGCTCTGGAGGAAAGGCTCGCGCAACTAGAAGAACTTGAGGAAGAATAGTTTTTTGTTGGGTTTCATCAGCAGGTATAAAAGCAGCGTGAAAAATCCTGGCATGACTGCCATATCAATTTGCACACCTTTAAGGTAAATGACTTAGTATTGCTATATGATAGTAAGTTTAAAAGATTTCTGGGAAAATTCAGAATGCATTGGTTGGGACCATATGTGGTTAGGGATGTCACAGATGGAGGTGCGGTCCAGCTAGTCAAACTAAATGGATAACCCCTCCCAGGAAAATTAAATGGCAACCCGTTGAAGCCCTACACAAGTGGGCCGACTATCTAACTAGCCGACCGGAGCACAGCCTTCGCAACCCAAGGAGTTGGACAAGGGTGCGGGACTATAAACATACATACCAGACACTGGTACAGATGTAAGGACACAATTCAGACACAAAGGTCTGAGAACAACAGATGCAGCAGGTTCAACAAGCAGCAGTTCAATGCGCTGCAGACATCAGGACCGTTCGAGACCAGTTGGAGGGACTCCGTGCGAAGATCATCACGTCAATAGAGTGACTCGAGGGTGAGTCATGATGTTTGTGTTGGGGACTTTTTGGGCATGGAATCCCCCCACAGCATGTTTTTGGGCTCATAGCCCAAGTTTTGAGTGATATTATTGTAAAGCTCTGCGAATTGCAGGCGCGAAATGTATGTTAGAGTTGTAGAGTTTTCTGCCCTAAGTTTGAATGTAATGTCGGCCTACCCATGGTCCACAGACCGTGGGATTGTATAAATAGAGAGAGGCTCTGAGTTGTAAAGGCATCATGATCATAATAGAATCTAATGGATATAATGACATAGTGAAGCATAGAAGAAGAGTCTAAGGGTGTCTTGGATCGTAGTAGTAGGAAGAGGCTCTGCAGCTCAGTGCGCAGAGGCCCAGTAGAGTCCGTAGCTGAGAGCACGGACCCCTGCAGCTGAGTGCGCAGGGTAGAGTTGAGTCTGTAACCAAAGAAGAAATTAATAAAGAAAGGTTTTGTTACCAATTATGTGCATCTGTTCCGAGTTATTACATGTTTGATATCATTTGCAATTATATTGTTTAGTTACTGCGTGCACTTGTATGAATTAAGAATATTGTTAAGTATAGCTGAAAGCATACAAATACACTACGTTAATCAACTAATATCGAGTTAATAGTAAGGACTTGGGTAATAACATTGTTCAGCCACTGAGTAGGGTTGCGCAAAGGCAACATCTCAGGCTGCGAGGTATAGGAAAGTGCGCGTGGCGAGGTGCGCGCAGGGTCGAACTACAAACCACTTGAAACCATCAGACATATCCAGGGTGCGGAAACCTAGTTTTAGCACCCTCCCATACTACATCGGATGAGACCTTAGTACGCACTCCACGGACTGTTGCCGAAAGGGCCAGTAGTACTAGGATTTGTTTGGCTAAATCACCTCCGAACCTAGGTCAGGCCCCAAAAAGCCAACAATGTGAGTGGAGCATCACCTTCGAGTTCCATATCCAGGAACAAATGACGATGAATGGTCGAAGAAGTACGAGGGGATAGTTCCAAAGGAACGCCTAGTTGGTCGTACGGACTGTAAGGACGTTGCAGTGATATCACAACAGGGTCAAATAGAGGATTTGAAGGATAGGTAACTAGTCCAAGTTGATAGTTAGTGGTCGGCGAGTTCTCAAGAGTTTGAACAGGATTGTCCAGAGATTCCGGGCCAAGATCAGCAGATGACCCAGTATCTAAAGTAGGTGGAGGACGAGATGAAAAAGGTTGAATGCTCAAAAAAATTTTGAGTTCAACACCTTGGTCCTCGAGTGACTCTGGTAACTCAGGAAATGACTCCTCAGACAATCTTTCAGATGGAGAAGAGGAAGAGGAACTAGGTGAACCATATGGTTCAACCATGATGACCTTGTCTTAGTCGATAGAAAAGGGACAAATAAACTTCAAGGCTTTAAAATGTTCTTTTAAAGGACACTCGCGATTTGGTCTCAAAAAAGACTAATAGGATGTTATCAAATCGTGGGCAATCAATTATTAAGACGCATAAAAACACTAGTTCTCTTTCATTTTTTAAGAGTCAAGAAAGAAACAAATATGACTCTATTGCTTTCAATTGGAAATGAGCTCGAAAGGACAAGAGCTCGAATGATCTTTTAATTTTAATGAGTCAAAAAGATAAAATGATTGCTCTAGATGATCTAGGTAAACAGGATTACCAGGCAACCGTGAACTGCATAATACCTCCTGGCGAACTGAGAAGTATGAGAAGGCAATCTCCCTGAATGCTATGTTCGATGTATAACCTTTGCAAGGGAGTCGACTCGGCTTCCTAAGGATAAATGATTGCAGCCTAGAGGGGTCTCCCGTTATATACTCGATAGTACGGGGAGCACAAATCCGTACTAGCGTTGTCTAATGTCGAAGCTAACGACAGCTGCTAGGTTTAGTGACGCCAGAACACGTCTCTAGCCTAGACCTTCTAGATATGATCATTGAATGTCAAATGCGCCTTAAGTTAATTGAATTCATTTTAAAGTTTATCTTGAGTTATGTTTTAGTTTTCAGGTCTTAGCGATGTGACTAGAAAAACCTTAAATGCAACTAAATGAGACAAGACCCTTTCAATTCAATGAATTTCCTACACTAAAGAGGTTAGAAACTACACAATCAAATGCAAACAGTCAAGCAACCAAAAGAAAAATGATCTTTCACTAATTCACTTTTCGAAAAAATAAACTATTGAAAAATGCATTCCAAGTCCTAATTTCTTGACATGAACATTTCTAACAGTCCTTTCAAAAGAAAAATAGTTATTTCCTTTTCAAATGCCAATGCAATCCTAGTTTTTAAGGATGCTAACTATCATAGCACATTGATGCAACAAACTAGAATTTCATACTTTTCATGAAACAAGGAAATAAATTTTCTGCATACAACACTTCAATGAAACAAATCGAGACAATCAGCTCTTCAAGCAAATGAAAACATGAAAAGAGAGACTCATTCAGACTAATGAAGCACCAACTTTACCAACAACAAGACAAACAATTTAATCCATGCCAGAAAACAAACGTTTAGACAAGCAAACAAAAGCTTTTCAAACTTGTGTAATGGAGGTCAAAGTCGAAAAAAGGACCACAAAATAAATGCAAGGAGTAATTACACCTACAACTCGACTCACTTGTTGAGATTGCAACAAGATGATGGAGCTTAGTGAAAAGAGTCGCCTTCACTAAGTGGGCCCACAAGCTATTTTTGGCGCAAGTCTATTTTTAGACTATGTCTATTTTTAGACATATGGATCATGTCTATGGATTGCAGGTTGCTGTTTATGGATGATTGATCAAGTTGGAAAAAATAGATGGACTTCTATTTTTAGACCACAGCGGAGTGACTCCACAGCGGAGTGACTGCTCAGTCTAAATATAGAACAGTCAAATATTATTAGCTCATAATAATATTTAGACTATAAACTTTGTCTTATTCTCTTGGAGCACTTCAGGATGAGCTACGGATGTGGTACATGCAGATCCCATAAGGAAATACGTGGTTACCTATGGGATGACTAATATTTGCATGCAGGACTTCAGTTAGAACTCAAGTGAGTTGAGTTTAGTGGACTGGAGGTGCAGTTGATGGAGTTGTGTTCAGTTTAGCTTTGTTAAACTGGTTGTATTTAATCTAAATGGCAAATAGACTAGAGATGAGTTGGGTGAATTAGTTATTAATTAATTCACAAGTTATTAACTCATAATACAACTAATGAATACATAAGTTAACTCAGTTGCATGTCAGTGCATGTTCAGTTCAGCAGGGACAGGTGTTAGAGGATCAGATTGCTATCAGTTGTGACTATAGCTGTGCATGATGATTTGCAAAATCAAAGGGATTGAGTATGCCAATGAG
>APFE031233061.1:0-12444 GCA_000404065.3 Pinus taeda | reverse complement strand
TATTTCCAATTTTGGTTGTAAGCATATTTCGGTATTTTCCATTAATGAAATGAAGTGTTATTTCCACTGCATCTCTTTATTTATGGTTATCGCATCTCTATATTTATGGTTATCTCTGTAATCTATTGCATTCCTGTTTAAATCCGGATCATTCACAGGGTTTACAATATTAATCCTTGCGTCTAATATTAATCCCTTTGGTTTAAAATCATGGTCCAATGTCACATTGTGACAAAGGTTTTCTCATTATGAAAATCAGCCATGGTCCAACATTACATTATGACAAAGATTTTGTGCATATGAAAATCAATCATGGTTAACCATGGTCAACCATAGTGCAACATCACATTTTCACAAAAATTGTCTCAATATGAAAATCAACCATGGTCAACCATGATAATTCTAGGGTTTACAATATTTACCTTGGGATTTATATACCTTGAATTTATAATATTAGTCCCTTGGATGTAATATTATTCCCCTATGGGGTGTCAGGAGGGGGAGGTTTCTCCTTAATCCCAAAGGAATCGTTGAAGATAGATATGCTTAGGGACTTGGATGGAAGACAAACAATCAAGCTGAAGCACATGGATTGTTTATAAGCCTCACCTAGGCTCAAAAGAAAGGAATAAAAACACTACATGTGATGGGAGACTCCATGATTATAATATGGTATATGAATTATGCCTCATCTACAAAAAACACATTATTAAACCAAACTATCAAGAGATCCCTAGGGATGATCCCATCCTTCGATTCAGTGACCTTCTTCTATATTCTAAGAGGAAATAATCAAGAAGCTGACAAAAAAGCTAGCATTTCTTGCCAGTTTATTGAAGAAAGGAGTGTGGTTAATGATGTCATGGTCACAACGAGTATCCCATAAATTAGTTAATGACTTACAATTCATGGATCATGGAGGTTGCTCTAAGGCTTGCTTGGGCGATAAAAATCCCTAGCATTAGGGAATTTAATCATAAACTTATTGGGTTGACTCCATGGTCTACCCTCCTGCCCCTTATCCCTCCCCTTCCCCCGCCTCTTCCCTCCCCCTCCCTTTTCTCCCCCTCTCCCCTATATACTCCTTCACATCCTTCACTCTGTTATTTCCCCTTTCTTTTCCTTGGCTGCGCCCCTCTTATGTTCTGTCCCGTCTCCCCTCTCTTCTGTCATGTTCCCCTTCCTTTCCTCCACACACCCCTACCACTTGGGACCCACAGAGTATCTCCTCGTGTTCCCTAACTTGTTCAGGAGCCTCGTGGCAGGTGTGTCCTATGCTTCCACCCGCATCGTGTATGTTATCGTCACACAAGTACTATCTTTATTAATAACAACGATCTCTTGGTATGTTTTCATTTCCTTCTCCCTGGTTATTTGTGCAGGATAAGGGGAAGAGAGGAACAACATTTATTTCCTGAACATAGATCGATTCTGAACACTCATGGGAGGAAATTTAGAAGGGGAATGAAGGACAAGGATCACTACTAGGAAATTAAGGTGAAAGGCTATAAATTAATAGAAGATCATCGGGATCATAGCCCCATCAGTTTCCTCAACAGGTACTGCAACATATCACGACATTGTTACTACTATATAAGGAACAGTGGTCATAGAAGCTTGCATGGGTTAATACTCCTCCCTACTCTGGTGGCCTCTATGCAGGTCTTGAGGCTGAAGCTAAGGCTGTTGAGAATTTGTAGTGGGCACTGGATTACTGGGAAGAACCCCAGGGAGCACAGTGATTCGGAACTTTTGAGTGGGAAGCTACAGGGGTTCGTAGGTCTAAGTGCAGTGATTGGTCTAAGAGGTAGCACAGTGTTGGGAATTGTTATTATGTTGAACTAGGAGGGGACTTTGGACCAGACCCCACGGAAAAGTTTGGAGGTCGACCCGTAGAGGGAGTGCTGTCAAAATTTGATAGTGTTTGATACTTCAGTTGATGTGAAACTTCTCAAGCTTCATGTCTGGGAGGGGGTCCAGGGCTAAGACCCTGAAGCATGGATTCCAAAGGAGAAGCATTGTGGTGCAGTGGACCTTAGTGTAATTGACGGCATGATGCAATTGATGGGGCTGGAAATGTTATTCCACTGAATTGGGAAGTTTGGTTGATATCGGTCAACTCTGAGTCTGCAGCTGGTGAGAAGGCTTCTACTCTTCTGGTCTATGAGGAGGTATTGGGACATATCCTTAGGGTGACGTGGCTAGCCCATAAGGTGGACTGGTGGGTCAAGGACATCCTAGACTTGAGTGGGGGGAACATAAATAATTGCGACATTCTGGGATGCTAGAAGATGGTTATGAGAGGGAAGAGTGCAGAAATAAATCCGTGGTCGACCTCTTGGGGGAGTCAGAGGCTGAGGTCAGGATGATAGGGTGTTGGAAGTCATCGGGTTGAAAAGAGAATTCAACCAACCCACACCACTTGCGAGCAGGAGCACTTGGAATTTATAGAAGGCTTGGCGGCTTTGTAGTGCAACATGTACTTTCAACATCATGATAATCTCACAACAAGAGAGACAGCTGGAGAAGAGGGACCAAATCCATCAGTTGGAGGATGAAGCAGAAGGATTGTGTCAACATATTGAGCAACTGAAACTCATGGTGGCAGAGATCAACAATAACAACGAGGAGGACTCCACTGATCAGGACCTATACAAGAACGCCAAAGTAGTCTCCACCAGGATGGACCTGAACAGTCCAACGCCTCTAGACTTTTAGACTTTTAGTCTTTTCTGTTCTAACTGGGTTTTGAAATGACAAAATGTAAATGTAAATTTATGTTGCTTCAATTTTGTAGAATTTATAGTGATAAGAGATTTGTGAATGGGAATTTTGTAGGCACTATAGAGAACAATTGGATAGTGGGTATGCAAAGCAAATGATGTATCACCTGTCCTTAAAGTTTGGAAATCACAATGTAAATTCCCAGTTTTGTTTGTGAACAGGCGCCCCATATTTAAATAAAAAATATACTCATTCTGATTAAAAAAACTTATTATTCCCCAAGGTTTATAATCCCTTAGTTTTTTAGTATTCATCCATTGAGTTTATTATTCCCACGGGTTTATAATATCAATTCCTTAGGTTTTTTAATCTAAGGGTTCATATTCCTAGGGTGTAATATTTTTTTTTGGTCAAGTAAGAGTGGATCCTTCAATTAACCGAATAAATATTACATATGGTACACGACTTTACAAGTGTAAATACCAACAAAAGATAGACTAATATAAGATCAAACATACAACCAGGACATCTGAACCCATAACCTTACAATCTTACCCACCAAAGCCCCCTGGGAAAAACTTAAAAGAACAAACTGTCGAACTCTCCGCAATTTTTCTCCTTCAAATCTTATTGCTCAAACTCCCCAAAACTTAACCCTCAAACCCCACCATCGATCAAACTTTCCATCGGACGGCTGAAAATTTCTCCAATCCACCGAGATCCACCATTTATCTTTTCTTCAATCAGATGGAAGATAATCACTCTAATCAACCGAGTTGCATGGTGATTCTACACCGTTGATCAAAACCCATTTGATCTGACGGTCCACAAGTCATCGTTGTAGAAATTTACATGGTATTTACCCGCTTTTATGGACCCGATATATATTAAAACATTGGTCTAAAAATATATCAGGTCCGCTCAACCCCTTAACTTCCGATCAATTTGAAGCCTGATATCCATTCGATATCGAAGGCCAATAGAGTCTATGGTTTGTGGCCCATCAATAGGCACATTGTTTATCCCATCCTCCACTCCCTCCAAGCACATTGTTTAGGCTATGGCATAAGCATTAACTGTGGGATCTATGGTTAGGATTCGCACTTCAACCAGGCTTAGGACTTCTACTCTTTCCCACTCCCACTAGTCTTCCTCCTGCTCATTATTCATGATCTAGAAGTACTCTATATCTTTGGCCGCATGTCTATGAAAATCTTCCCTTAGTTTACCAGAGGGTATAGACTCCCAGTCATACCAGATATTACTCTCCTTTCATATCACGCCTTCATTCGCCAAACGATCAGCTAACATATTGGTTTTTCTTCGCACATGAACAAAATTAACTATTCTCAGGGTTCGCAAGTGGGAGTGAATGCGTTGAAAGACCTTCGAGAGCATCTAATGTTTTGACACTTTTCCAGGTGTCATTTCATTGCACATTTTCTTGGCTGCATTAATGACCAATTCTGAGTCAACTTCAATGATGGCATTGTGTAAATTTAACTAAATCAGTATTTCGAGGCACTGTTCTAAGGCCATGAGTTCATCCATGTTATTAGTGGTAGTCCCCAAATGACTGTGGAAGATAGCCTTTATGCTCCCTGCTCAACTCTTATGACACCTCCAAATCCAGCCATCCCTGGGTTGCCCTTAGAGGCCCCATCTATATTTATTTTCAAAAAGCCATGAGGAGGAGGCTGCCAGATATCTTTACCAGCAGTTGTTTTGCTCACACCCTTAATAGTGCCAAGGGGAACCAGAGAATGGAGACCCAACTACCTCAGAATGCAAGCCTCATTGACCGAAGGGGGGTCCTTAGGAATTTTCCACATAAGGGCTCCTACTTTATCTTTGATCTATCGTAGAATTTGGCCAATGATATTCTGGGTCGAACCGGTTTTGTTCTTGAAAATCCTGCCATTACGTTCTTTCCAAATATCCCAGATAATAAAGCCTGGAACCAAAGTATAAACCTTGTTAATTATTTTGTTACCTGAGAATTCTTTCCTCCAATTCTTCAATGTGTTTGTGATGTTAAGTCTGTCTCTATCAATTTTCCTGAAGACTGAGGCCGCTCAATCCCACAAGGTAGAGGTGAAGGGGCAGTGGTTTTGTAAATGCTCCATCACTTCTTCCTATAATCCACATAGATGGCATTTGGATGGGCCAACAAATCCCCTTTTCAGAAGATTCTCCCAAGTGAGAATCCTCTTTTGGTGAATTAACCACATAAATAACTTGACTTTCATCCATTGCGGATTCCTCCAAAGGTTATTCCAAACTTGGTCAGGGTTTGGATAATCAAAACCTAGGGTCATGCGTTTAGCTTATTTGAGGTTAAAGGTGTCTTCGGTGTTTCTGCCCCATATTAGTTGGTCAGACAAGGAAGACACTAAGATCTTCCTCTTCTCCAATTCTAGAGCCAGGGAATTTGCATGTGCTTTCAAAGGACTCTCTTCACTGTAACCAAGATTCTTCCACATTCGCCATTTGCCATTGTCCCTTACCTGATCCCAGAAGTCACTTACCATGATTAGACCTTTGTTATCAGTGTCATTTTTTAGAGTGGATATTTCTTCTCTAAACAAATTTGGTTCCTGCTACCAGTTACCCTCCCAAAACTGTGCAATGTTCCCTGCTCTAATCTCCTAGAAACTATGCTGCTGGAAAATGCCTCTATTCTCCCAAGAAAGGTTCCAAACGTGGGAGCCCTTGATGAGCCCTGACATTCTGATATGATCCCTCTCCTACCAATTCTTTGCATATTTCTGCTTCCAAAGCTTTGCCCAAGGGGTTGTCAATTCCTTTAGCCACCTCCACCAAAGTTTTTCTCCTGAAACTCTGCTGAGGATTTCAGGGTCATGAAGCCCCAAACCTCCATGGGCCTTAGGTTTGCAGAGCTTGTCCCAAGCTACCAACTCCCACTTCTTTTTCTCTTCCCCTTTGCCCCAAAGAAAATCTCGTTGAATACTCCTCATTTGTTGTATAACACCTTTGGGAGCAGGGAGAGCTAAAAACATGAAAATGGGTATAGCCTATAGAACAGCCTTTGTAAGCACAAGACGCCCCGCCAAGTTCAAAGACCTACAGGTCCATTTCCTGACTTTATCCTGAAGTTTATTGGTGACCGATTCCCACACTCCCTTACTCAGACGTTTGCCAGTAAGAGGCATTCTAAGGTACTTGGAAGGTAACTGAGCCCTTTGAAACCCTAGAATTCTGGTGAGGTTCCTATGAATAGAAATGCCAGTATTGAAAAAAAAAACCTTTGATTTGTCAAGGCTTACCTCTATACCAGCTGCTAAAGCAAAGTCATTCAGGATTTGTTTGAATGCTCTGGATTCTTTGACTATGGGAATGCCTTGCAACATTGTATCATCCACAAATTATTGATGAGTAGAGACATCCCCATCTAGGGTAAGTTTTAGACCCTGGATTCTTCCTTCACCATTTGTCTTTTTTATTGCTCTTCCTAGTCCTTCCATCATGAGAACAAAGAGGAAGGGGGAGAGCGGATCCCCTTGTCTGAGACCCCTAGAAGGTATAAAGGTTCTAGAGGGAGATCCATTAATAAGAATTGAGAAACTAACCGAGGATACAAGGTCCATAACCCATCTTATCTAGTTGTGGTCGAATCCATAAGATCTTAGCACTTCCTTTATGTACGCCCAACATAGCTTATCATAAGCTTTCGCTAGGTCTAGTTGCATTATCATACCAACTTGCTTCTTGCTCTTAAGAGAGTATACCACCTCATGTTCTTGTATGATGTTGTTGAGAATCTGTCTTCCTTCCACAAAACCAGTTTGCTCCTCTGAAACGAGAGCAGGAAGAAGAGGCTTTAGCCTGTTGCAATCACTTTAGAGATAATTTTTTATACCGCATTACATAAGGCTATGGGTCTGAATCTGTCCGGTGTCATAGCTTTTTCCTTCTTTGGAATCAAAGCTATGAAAGAGGCATTGAGAGCTTTCAAAATAGTTTTGGATCTTCTAGGATCTTCCACAACCTCAAGGATATCTTGTTTAACTGTTTTCCAACAAGCTTTGAAGAAATCCACATTGAAACCATCAAGGCCAGGAGCTTTCCCATTTTGCATCTCATTGATAACCTCACTAACCTCCTCTTCAGACACTAGCCTGTTAAGATTGTGGTTGTCTTCTCTGGTTACAAGCTTAGGAATGAGCTTTGTGAATTTGTTAATGAACCGAGATCTATCAACGAGAGGCTCCTCTCCTATGCTAAGGAAGTGATGAACTAGGACAGATTCCATTTTTTTGTGTGAGACAAGCTATTTCCCTTGAGAATATTTGAGTTTGGAAATTCTATTATGAGATTTATGATCCAAAGTTGATTTATGAAAAAACTTTGTGTTTCTTTCTCCTTCTCTAATCCACTGCACCCTTGATTTCTATCTCCATAAAATCTCCTCTTTCAAGCACCGATCTTCCCATTCGTTCGGAAGAGAGTCAGCCTGAACTTTCCTTTCCTCCGTAAAACCCTCTAAGATGTTGATCTGATTAATCTCCTGGATTTTCTTCTCAACTTATTTTTTGGCTTTCAAAATATTGCCAAACTCTTGTTTATTCCAATATTTAAGCCTAGATTTGATGTGCTTGAGTCTCTAATGTAGTATGAACATTTTAGTGCCTTGAAGGGGCCTATCTTCTGCCCACCATATGTCAATATTGCTGGTGAAGTCAGGGTGAGAGAGCCAGATATTTTCAAACCTAAAGGGTTTGCTCCTTGGTGTACCCATAAAAGTAGCTTCCATCTGGACAAGCCAATGGTCCGAGCCTTCGAAGGGAAGGATTAAAGCTTACATATCAAGGCCTGTGATAAGGAATTCCTCTAAGATTATGAATCTGTCTAATTTAGAGGAAACTTGAGAAGCTCCTCCTCTCTTATTATTCCAAGTAAAAATCCCATTATTTTTTTTCTGTGTCCACTAGCCCTATGTTATTCATGAAGTT
Source organism: Pinus taeda (assembly GCA_000404065.3). Taxonomy (NCBI): domain Eukaryota; kingdom Viridiplantae; phylum Streptophyta; class Pinopsida; order Pinales; family Pinaceae; genus Pinus; species Pinus taeda. The sequence goes on along the minus strand of APFE031233061.1, from coordinate 4,747 downwards.
ATGGAAGGCAATGTAGTCCCTGCCTAGTTTCCTTGTACCTCCTTTTTTTCTGTAAGAGATTTGATCATATTGAAATCCCCTGCCAGAATCTAGGGCATATGAGGATGTCTCTCCCTCAGTTCCTCATGGGATGTGAGAAGCTTTAGTCTTCTAGTTTTTTAGGGCCATAGACATTAGTGATCATGTAGATCTCCTTATCCCCCAAAGGTTGAATCACCATCGATAGATAATTCCTAGAAGCTTCAGCATATAAGATTCCAAGTTTTTGAGGATCCCATAGAGTGAGAATCCCACTGCTGAGTTATCTGCTTTTACCTCTAGATACTCATACTTGATTAACCATCTGTTATGTATCTCTTTGATCTTTTCCATCAAACATTTTGTTTCCTAAATAAAAATCATATCTGATTTTCCTTCTTTTATTCGACTGCCAAGATTTCTTTGTTTCCTTTTACTTCCTAGACCCCTAATGTTCCAGGTTGTAAGCTTCATTAAGAAAGGTTTATAAAGGAGTAACTGGTAAGATCCTTCATCTTACCTGAGTTAATCATAAGTTTCCCACATTCGGACAACAGCTCATTCTGTTTTTTCCTTCCTCTTTTCCTACCCGGCTTCTTTGAAGAAAGCATCGGTGTATCCTCCACCATTTTCACTGCCCTATTCACCTGGTTGTCATGGTTCTTTTGACTCCAGAGTACTTTGTTTCTGATCTCCAGAGGAAGAGCTATTGAACCCTGTCAAACTCCGCTTTTAGCAGAGAGTCAACCCCTTTGGTGATTCCCTACTCCAGAAAATTTTCTAGATCTAAATTCTCCCTCTCTAGAATCTCCTGCAGTTCATGGTCTTTCGTTCCTGCCTCACTTGGAGTCATCTCGTGGTCCCTGCTGAGCTCCATCATATTCAGCAAATAATCTGTTTTTTTGTTGTTTTCTGGTATATCCTCCATGTTAGCATCCCCTTCCTTCTCATTGTGAATATTCTTTGATTCCTAGTTTGTCCCATTGTTTTCGACTTCTTCTAATATCTTGAAACTATTTTGGTTCGGTTATCCGTCTTCAGTATTTTTCTTTTGGTACCTCTTACCTCCTTTCCCTTTACCCCCTACCTTAGTAAAGCCTTTGGGATCCTTGCCTGTAGTGACTTTCGTGTTGCTCTCTCGCTTGTTCAAAGGGCAGCCTCTGTATAGGTTCCCGTGTTCATGGCAGTTATCACACCTTAATGGGACGTGTTCATAGTCTATCTTTTGCACCCATTCCTCGTCATACACTTCCAAAATGATTGCATCCGGAAGTTCCCCAGATAAGTCCATTTCCACACATATCCGGGCAAAAGAAGTGTATTTGCCTCTTAGAGTAGTATCCGATATTTTTATAAAATTCCCTAACTTGTTACCGGTAGCCTTTGAAGATTCCGCCAACCAATAATCTAAAGGAAGGGAGTAGAGTCTTATCCATACCAGTATCGAGGTGAAAGTCTCTCGTTCTGGGACAAAGTTCATTACCCATGGTCACATGTAAAGGCCTGCAGACGCGTAAAAATAAGGTCCTCCTTCGAACACTATGTCTTTGTCCTCTAGGCTTGTGAACACCGCCATGAAGAAACCCTTGGACCCAAGATGAAGGTCAATTTTCCCCTTTGGTTTCCAGATGTTCCTTATCCATGCTTGCAAAGCCTTCTCCGTCGGCCAGATCCCCATAAATTTACAGATAACAGCATATTCCGCCATGTGTTCTTTGTGCACCTATAGCGTTGGGTCACTTAAAACGACTCGAGGAATAGTGGTCGCCTTGGGTTTACATGCCCCTGATGTTTTCATGGGAGAAAATTTTTGACTGCTACCCTCTGTCCTCGTATGCTTACTAGGTTCCTCATGGTTCTCTTCCTGTTCTTCAGGTCTGATGGTTTCCGATTTTTCATTATTCGTAATCTCTGTTTCCACCTCCGCTGGTTTCTTGAAGCGATGAGAACCAACTCCCTTGCTTCTGTCTGCAACTACTTGACTGTAGGAGGGAGAATAACTCCCTCTTCCTCGCCCCGCCATGCTAACTAGCTACACAAACCCTGAAGCAAAACCCTAGATCAAATCTGTATCCCGCTCTCACCTCCTTGGTAACCCGACTTCTACTTACCCATTTCTTACCCTAACATCTCCTAAGGTGTAATATTATTCATAGGGTTTATAATATTTATCTTTGGGTTTAATATAAATTGTTTGAGTTTAATTAATTAACAATAATTAATATAAACAAAAATATTATTTTTAAATAATAATAATGCCCATCGGGCTTCGGATTGACAGTGAATGGGTGCATTGTTAAGGCACTCCTTGTGATAGGTCACTGGTTCAAATCCCCGAGGGTGCTTAGGGTATATTAAAATAATAATTTAATAATAATAATAATACTAATATGTAATAATAAATAATATCGTAATAAACAATAATTATTTTAAAAATGATTATAATCTTTAATTTATTCCATTATAATTAATTATAATTATTATTATTTGATAATATATAATAATAAATTTGTATATCAATGGTTATTTTTAATGTAATTATTAATTCTTTAATTATTATATATTTATCAATATGAATATTAATTTTACGGCCAATATTAGATTTATACCATTAACTAATGTTGTTTGGTTTATAATATTAACCATCCTTAAAGTTTATTAATCCCTTGAGTTTATAATGTTAATAATCCTATGGGTTTATCAATCCCTTGGGTTTAAAATAATAATGTTTGGGTTCATAAATCCCTTGTTTTGTTAATATTGATCATTTGAGTTTGTTGATCGCTTAGGATTATAATATTTATTCCTTGGGTTTACTAATTCCTTGGTTTTATAATATTAAACTTTTGGGTTTATTAGTCCCTTGGATTTATAATTTAAACCATTGAGTTTATAATATTAATAATCTCTTGAGTTTCAAATATTAATTCCTAGGGTTTATTGATCGCTTGGGTATAAAATGTTTTGTTAAAGTTTATTAATCCCGTGTGTTTTTAATATTGATCCCTTGGGTTTATTGATATTTTAGGTTTATAATATTTATTTCTTGGATTTACTAATTCATTGGGTTTATAATATTAAACCCTTGGGTTTATAATTTAATCTTTTTGGTTTATTAATGCATTGGGTTTAAAGTATTAATTCCTGGGATTATTAATACCTTGGGATCAATATTTAAAACACAAGGAATTAATAAACCCTAAGATTTAAATTGTGTAATACATTATTATTACATATTATTATTTAAAATATATTATTGTATTAAATATTCTGTATATATTACTGTATTATTATTGATGTGTTCATTTATATTATTGTATTATATACTATATATATATATATATATTGTTTTCTAAATATAATTTTAGTTAATGTATATTTTATATTATAGTTAATATTAGTATACTTCAGTAAATATATAAATATTAATTGACAATCTATATTAATAAACTATATAATAATTATTGACAAATGACATAATGGTAGAGAATAAATAACATATTATCAATAAATAACTCAATGATTATTTTTGTTATATGTGAGTATATTATATTTAGCAAATTTTATATAATAATCAATATTATATTACCTAATTAATAATGTTAATAATAAATATCATTATATAAATAAAAAATAATTTTAGCTATTTTATATTATTGTTATAATAACTGAGAAATGTTTTAGTTTTAACAAAATACATGTAAATAATTATTAACGTGCGTGAGTAGTAAGATTATATCATATATATATAACAATTCATAATTGATAAATATAATTGTAAATTGAAATCTTTATATTTCACCTATTGAATATATCAACCAAATTAATAAATATAATTTATTACTTAATTTTAAAATTTATCAATTTATTTTTTATTTTATTATTTAATTCTTTATTCTTTATTTTTTTCCAAACCCTAAACCAGGTTAAAATAAAGATTTTATTTTTAAATGGATTACTGGAACCGCGAAACTTTCAAAGAAAATTTCAGCGTTGCATAGGGCTCACTCGAATTTGTTTATGGATTGGATAATGAAATTAATTAATTTTAACAGTTATTAATTAATTTCTTATTTTCACATTCAATTTTAATTTAGGTTTTTTCTTTGAAGTGAAGATATTCTTTTTAATAAATTTAATTGAAATGGATACCGTGTCGTGATTACCGGAACCGCGAAACTTTCTAAGAAAAATTCAACGTTGCGTAGGGCTCACTTAAATTTGTTGATGGATTGGATAATGAAATTAATTTATTTTAATGGGTATTAATTTATGTTTTAATTTTAATTTCAATTTTAATATAGTATTTTATTTCCTACCAATTAAAGTAAAAGAAAAAATAAATAAATAATTTAAATGTTTTTTATGATAATGATGAAGGTGGTTACCGTCCACCGAGATTAAATTTTAGTTTATCCTAAAGAAATGAATTATTTAGTTTGATTTAAGATTTTATTTCTATGCTCATAAAGGTTGGAGAGAAGTCTCACGAGGCTAGGAAGGTCAATATTGCAACAAAGATTTTGAAACTGATATCTAATGTGGTTGTACGCGGGGCACTCTAAGAGGAAGTGATTTTCATCCTCGATGTTTGCATTCTCACAGAGATGGCAGAACCTTTCCATCCATGGTGTTTTAGGAACTGCCCAACGACCCATTTCACTATGGAGCTCATGAGAGTTCGTTCTAATTTTGGCTATATTAATTTTCTTCTTTGAGCTAGTTAAAA
>APFE031233053.1:0-14794 GCA_000404065.3 Pinus taeda | reverse complement strand
CAGGTGCTTTATCATTAGGCATTTCTTTTACGGCCTCTTCCACCTCTTCCAGGTTAATTTCCTGAGTTAAAGTCAAGTTTTGCTCCTCCGTAATTAGCTTGGGGATGGAGGAAGTAAGTTCATCAATGGCCTCCATTCTGTCAATCCTAGGTTCTTGAGCTATTCTGTTGAAATGCATTGTAAGAAGGTTGGAGATCTCTTGATGTGTCTGTATCGTGGCTCCTTGTTCATATTTAAGGCTTAGAATTTTGTTGGCTCCTCTGTGGTCCATTGTTGATCTATGGAAGAATTTCATGTTTTGTTCTCCTTCCTTAAGCCACTGAACTCGAGATTTTTGCTTCCAAAGTGTTCCTCTTGTTGGAAACGTAGTTGCCAGTCCTGCATAAGTATCTTTTCCTTGTTCACAATTTCTTGGTTTATGTTCCCTTGAATCCATTTTTCATGTATATGCTCTAACTGCTCCTCTATTTTCTTTTTTTCTTTGAATATATTCCCAAAGACTTCCTAATTCCATATTTTGATTTTGGCTTTAATGTGTTTCATCTTACCGTGTAACCGATACATTTTGGTACCTTTAATACCCAAAGGTTCTTTCCACCATTGTTCAATTTGCTTAATGAACTTAGGATGAGTGAGCTAGAAATTTTCGAACCTAAAAGGTTTATTTCTAGGAGTGCCTGGATTGCTACCGTCAATGTGATGGGCTAGTGGTCTAACCCTCCATTGGGAAGAATATCCGATTCCACAATGATTCCTTCCACCAGTATACCTTTTGTTACTAAAAATCTATCTAGATGAAAGGATATTTGCTTTTTACCTCCTCTTTTTTTGTTCCACGTGAAGACACCACTTCTGGGGAAGACATCCACTAGATTGGCCGACTTAATGAAGTCTAGGAAAGCTTCAGAGTCTCTGTTGATTTTCCTTATACCTCCTCTCTTTTTTGTGAGTGTGGTGATCATGTTGAAATCACCTCCAAAGATCACCTTAGCTTGGGGATGTCTTAGCTTCAGGTTAAGTAGAGTTCTCAAAAATAGAAGCTTATCCTCTAACTTCTAGGGGCCATAGACATTGGTACAAAGATAAGTCTCAGAGTTTCCTACTACTTGAACTTCTATATCTATGTAGGATCTGGCTGCCTCAGAGGAAAGGAGCTAGATTACTTTGTGATTCCATAGAATGATCAGGTCTCCCTCCCATCCATTGCTAGCTGTCTCCAAGTATTCCATGCACTTACCTAGTTTTTGCTGATACTGATTACCATGTTGCTTGAGCATTTAGTTTCCTGCACAAACACTATGTCTGGTTGTTCCTTTTGGACCTTGTTCTTTAATAGACGCTGTTTTGTTTGGCTGTTTAGCCCTCTAGCATTCCAAGACAAAACTTTCATTTTAAATAGATTTTAGGAGGTTAGTAAAAAAGCCTCTAGGGCTTTCATCTTACCAGAATTTAAGAGCATTTGTCCCAGTTCTTGTAATGCCTCATTGTTGGTCCTTCATCCTCTCTTTTTTCGATGCTTGGAACTTGTGGAGGTTTGATGCAATCCCTGTGTATAGACCCCAAGCCCTTTAGCTATACCCAAGCTCTTGCTTTGCAGCTCCATCTTTGCCCTTTGCCGTGCTATGAGTATGTCATTAATTCTCTTTACCTCCTCTTCTGATATGTGTTCCATTCCCTTCTTTTTCCAGTTCTCAACCATGTTTGGTAGATCCATACCTTCTTGCTCTAGTATATCACTTAATTCCATATCTTCACTCCTGATTTCATTGGTGAACATTTATGAGTCTTCTTCAACCCCCTTTGTTGTTTCTCAAACCTGAGGAATGATACTCAAAGGGTTCATCTCTGGTTCTTTCAAATTTGGCATTGTTGTAGATCTGCTTATTTTCGTGGTTTCTTTTTCTTTAATGTTGTCCTCTAATTCCGTCTTAGTTTCCAAGAATTCAAAAGCATTTCTCATATTGCCTTGTGAAGTGCTTGCCTTGGTTTGGCGTTTTCTATTTTCTCTCTGATTGGCTTTCAGTCTGGTGACAATTTCCTTGTTCTTCTCTCCTTTGCCATCCTTGTGATCCCCTGCTACCTTGTTCAATGGGCATTCTCTAATTAAATTACCATGCTCATGACATTTCCTACAACTGAATGGGATTTTCTCATAGTCTATGGCTTGGAAATAATCCTCGTCTTTGTATTCCAGCCATAGGCCCTCATGCAAAGCTCCCAACACATTCATTTCCATGCAAATTCTGGCACAAGAGGTATACCTTTTTTGCAATGTCGCTTCTAAGGCCTTGATGAAGGTCCCTAGCTTATTACCTATTTGTTCTAGAGTTGCATGTCCCCAATAATCAATCGATAGGGAAAAAAGCCATATCCAAACTGGGACCTGGTTGAAGGTTTCCTTTTCAGGTACGAAGTTGGGTTTCCATGGCCTTATGTAAAGACCCGCAGAGGCAAAGAAATAAGACCCTCCATCAAATATCTGATCCTTGTCTTCTAAATTGGAAAAAGCAACAATAAAGAAACCCTTAGCTCCCAAGTGCAATCTTACATCACCTTTGGGTTTCCACTGTTGCTTTATCCATTGACACAAAGCCTGTTCTATTGGCCAGAACCCCATGAACCTGCATATCACCGCATGTTCAACCATATGATCCCGATATGACTGAATCTCCAGATCATATATCACAACCCTTATGGTTTCTGCAGCTTTGGGCTTACACGGACCCTGGTTCTTTTTCTATTGGGTGTTGACGTCATTCCCCCTTGTTCCTCTTTATCCTGATTTAGAACCTCTTCCTCTGCTCCTGCTTGCTCCTTCTCCTATTTGTTTCCATGAGAGAAATGTCCTTGGGTTGGATTCTTGTTGTCTCTACTCTCTGTTCTTTTGATTTCTTCCTTTTCCTTCAGTTTTTTAGTATTATTACCTTCATTGCCTTTCTTCCCCTTGCTAGTTGGATTTTCCTGATTTGACTTTTCATAACTTGCTATCTACACCCCATCCTGTGTTGTTGTCTTGTTCATCATTATTTGTTTGTATGATGAGGTCCTAGTGGACCCCACGATTTCCATTTGTCGGGTCAGAGTTTGCCCCCTTTTGTGGAGCTCTGCCACTCTGGCCCTGTTCTTCTCCAGAGTTAGTACCTCAGTCTACTGAATCCGTGAGCTTCAAACCCTCATTTCCACCAGAGCTTCGTCTGTTACCTTTCTTCCCTCAGGAGGACCCCTTTTACTAATTAGGTCATATTTGATATATAATATAATATATATATTATATATATTATATATATATATATATTATTTTTTATATATATATATATAGATATAGATAACTAAGTTTAAGCTTAGCTGAGCCAACACCAAGTTTGATGGACTCATAATGATTTTTCACTTTTATTTTTTTCAATTTAATAATCCAAATTTAATAAATATTTTTCTTATTACACATGCTTTAAAGTGGATCCTACAACATATCATTTAATTTTTTAACCCCTATCTTATCTATCTATCTATCTATTTACTGTATTATAATTATATATTAATATATATATAGTTATATATATATATATATATATATTATATATATATATATATATATATATATATATTTGATCTAGAATTTATATTTTTTTCTTTTATTTTAATAATTGGATTTGCTTTAATGTTCAATTGAGTTATATATTATTTTATTTCTTACCATTATGATTTATAGTGTATAATTCTCTTGCATCTCTACCTATTTATAGCTTGTTTAAATTAGACTATCCATTTGATTTTAATAATGAATTATATTAAGTGGTTAAAAAGCTTTTACCTAAAATTTTGTATGCTATTTAACGAGAAAGAGTTGTTTGTAAATAATGAACATCATATATGATAACCTCTAATACTAATATATATTAAAAATATATTAAATATCATAACCAAATAGATCTATGATCTACCAAGTTCTTAAAGGAATCAAATCTTTCAAAATGCAAACTTCTTTTTAATTTCAAAACTTGAGGAAATGTTTTCACTTCTAGAGAGTTGATTATTTTCATTTCTTTGTAGATTCTTAGTTAAGATGTTGTTTCTTAATAACATTATTTACATTATACAAAATTCACATCTTTTTTTTTTGTGAGCTGTGGTAGTACCTTTCTTTATCTATTTATAAAATCAAGTTGTTCCATATACATCAGTTTGGTGGCCTCAACTTGCCCATATGGGAAACCAAGTTTGTTGGCCATCTGAGCTATTGTAGGCCATCCAGTAACAAAATTTAATAAGTCTTTCAATCCAAACTAGGTAAACATCACAACTAAAAACACTAATAATGTTCTAGACTAACATAAAACAACTGAAAAGAAAATGCTATCTGCAAAATACATCAAACTAAAGACTGTAAGAGACTAATCTCGTCGATCTTCTTTGTTAGATTCCACATTTGCATGTGTTGCCGCCGAGTCACATGGTGTTGGAGATATCTTCTTCAATTGTTGCTGGATTTCATCCAGCTTGCTGTCTTGCATAATCTTAATGATTTGCAGGTTTTTCATATCTTTCTTGATATTTGGCATACCTTGAGCTATTTCTTCCATTTCACCCACGAGCTGCTCCAGAGCTCTAGCAAGTAATCGCTTCAACACCTAGTACACGTGCATGGATTGCCAATAGAGCGTCATCCTTTCTTTGGTGCGTCTTGGGTCGAGGATAATATCCCCCCATTCCTCCATCTCGGGCTCGAAGTCCCTTCCATGACATTGTCTTCCATTTCCTGTATCAATTGACGAATGTCAGCGTCAGTGCCTTCTTTGTATGCTCTCGCAGCTTCTTGCACAACTGTCCTCATGGATTTCCTATCACGTCTCTGATTTGCTGGTGTTGAGGTCATTGGGTCATTTCTACCCACCTGGCTTTGCCGTCCTCGGCCTCTATGACCCATGCCTTTGCCCAAGCGAGCCATCTTTCCTTTTACTTTCCCCTGTTTACCATTATCAACATCAGAAGTTAGTTTTCTAGGAATTACACTCGTCCCGTACGCCTGCTTGTCTCTCCCATTGTTTTGGATATTCTCTGGTCTCTCTCCCCCAGGGGTAATAATGGCCGGGCCCTCATTTACCCTACCCCCCACCCAGATGGCATACTCAATTTTCTCAGGCTGCCCCTTTGCCCTACTCCCACAGTCCCCTAGCATACCAATGTTCGGTTCCTCATGCTTCCTCACCATGCATACTTCTGGCCCGTTCAAATCCCGCTCTTCCTCTGCATTTCCCCGCTTTCCCCCCTCCTCCTCCAGCTTATTATGCATACCAAGGTGACTTGCAGGCTCGCTCAGACACGACCCTCCCCCAGCAATTCCCAACTCACCTTCCTCTTCCAACATACCATGTATGGCAGAATGAAATGCAGAAGTTGAGGTTAAGGAAACATACCCGGCCTTGCACTTGACCGCTAAAGAATCTGACACTCACTCAAATCTGTTTTCCTCCTCCCGTCGTTGTACACTGAGCTCGCTTCCTCCCTTAGCGACCCTCATGAACCCTTTCCCTTCTGTCACGCGTCCCATCCCAATACCGCCGTCGTTTCTTCCTTCCTCTCTCCCCACTCTCCTGTCACCTCATTGCCTCATAACTCCCTCAGGCATGCACGATGCCACCGCGTCCATTTGAATTATGATGGGGGCAGTTGGTGGCCGACCTGGCCAACCTCTCCCCTACATTGTCCTTTTGATCGTACTTTCCACTTCCACCACCCTGATCGGGGGTCAAAGTTCACATCTTTATATATTAAAGTAATTTTAATTTTAATTTTAATTTTATTTAAACCTTGATTTAATCTCTATGGAACATCCACAAAATATTTTTAGTAGTAGTGAGAATAGAGGGTTTAGTTATATCTCAAAAGTAATTATAGCATTTTTGCATTTAGATTTAATGAAAATAATGTTATAAAGTTAAATTAAAATCAAATATTTATAAAATATTTTGATTGTGAAATGACTTATGGTTTTTCGGCGTGTCATATTGATAAGCCATGGTTTTGATAATCTCATATGTATATTATGATTTTCTTTCGTTTAATAAATTGCTAGAATTTTATTAATAAAAATAAAATTGTAATATAACAAATTGAATTTTATTATTTTTATTACTTTTAACTTATTATTATTAATTGAGTCAATATTTAAATGTTTACGCACATATATAGACATTAAAACCTCTTTCCCATACTAGGCTCTTTATTACTTTATTACTTTTTATTATTTTTTAATTGAGTTGACATGTAAATGTTTAAAAAAAAGTATTTACTCCATGACAACATAAAACAAAATATTTACTCCAAGACAACATTGTCTTCCTATTAAACTATAGAATGTCTCTTGTACAATAATTTAGTCTCTTTATTACTTTTGACTTTTTATTATTTTTTAATTCAGTTGACATGTAAATGTTTAAAAAAAGAACATTTACACTAGGACAATATTGTCTTCATATTAAACTATAGAATGTATCTTTGTACAATAATTTTTAATATTCATATATCTTTAAAATGTTATATAAATTGATAATATTGACATAAAAAAACAATACATAAAAAATAACAAAAAATGGATATATTTCAAAATTCACAACGTGAATTTCTTTTACTTCTCGTAATGGTTAAGAGCATGTGTTTCCTCTTAAGAAGTTATAGGTTCAAAATAAAAATGAGATAAAGATGAATCCCTTGTCCTACAAACAAAGAAATCTTATACACCAATTTGATATCTAGCTTGAGTATGCACTTAAAATTAAATAATAATACTAATAATAGATTTATAATCATTTTGTACAATTTACCCATTCACTTAAAAATAAGCGAATTACACTAATATTAATTACACTAATACATATTAAAAATATCATATAAATTAATAATATTATTAACTGACTTAAAACTATGCCAAAAAGAACAAGAGGAAGAAGATAAATCTCAAAATTCACAATGTAAAGTCTCTTCTACCTTGTTATAATAAGGCTATAATCAATCAATTTGTGCAGTTTAACGGGTCGCTTTAATGGTATTTGTATATAAAATTTCGAAAAATGTTTAAAAATAAATAAATTTTATTTAAATAATATTAATCTTTGTATTTTTTATTTATACTATATAGAAATTAAAATAAAAGTAATATATTGAAATCATTTCAAAGGCACTAAAATCAATGTATGCACATAAAATAGTATAGTCTATTTCATCATTGTAAAGGGACATGATGACGTAATTGAACATGTCAATGTTAAACCAAAAATGTTTTTTCTATTTCTCCAGCGTATTTATTTATTATGAATTTAATTGATATCTTATTTATATTTTGTTAGTTTTTTTTCTTGGCTTTGTTAATTTTTATATTTTAATTTTTGTTTGTTTGTTTATATGTCTTTTATGGTGTATATGTGGTCTAATAGTTAAGTGGAGAGATTTGGACTTCACTGTGATTCAATTCCAAACAAGACTATGTATGATAGTTAGGTAGAAAGATTGGGTCCCCACCAGTGTTGTGTTTCAATCCCAAATAGGATTGTATGATAGTTTAGGTAGAAATTTGGTCGCGCAAGTGTTGTGTTTTCATCCCAATCAGTATATATAATGGCTAAATACTCTTCAAACACAATTCTTTAGTTGGAAAAAAAAAAATATACATAATTATTTTTAAACAATAAAATTACATAATACCATATAAATTTTCATTTTTTTGTATTTTATATTTTATATTAATTTTAGAAAATGAGGATGATAATTTTAATAATCACACTTGTTTTCTTAACTCTTTTTTTTATTAAAAGAAATCTTTGTAATCAAATCAAATAATGGGACATTTGTAACGTTGGTGAATTACACACTCAAACATTCAAATTCAAATATGTTATGTATTTATCTTGCAATTGATTGTATTTAAATTGGTTGAATTCATCATAGTTAATTTAATAATGATTAGCAAATCTATTATTTTTAAAAATATTTTATGAAATAATTAAATTAATTTAAATTAATTTTAGAATAAATCGTGATAAGGTGTTTTATTAAAGTATTTCATGGTGTAAAGGTCATTGGTTTAAAATTTTGTGGGAAAAACTCTAATCGTGCTAAGGGTTAGTTTTGCCAAAACCAGATGCACTCCCTTAGTGATTTTGATGACTTAAATACCCTCGGATAGTAGCTACTCAAGCCACAGATTAGTCCCATAATCATCTTAAAGCTTATATAAATTAACAAACAAAAATAACTAAATTATTTTAACCATACATATCCTTCCTCCTTTAAAAAAAAATATCCTTCCTCTTTCTATAAAAAAAATAAAATATAATTTTATAATACAAATATTTTAAAAAACCAAACAAAGTATTTTAATAATATATATCCTTCCTCATTCTTTAAAAAAGCAAACGTAATTACATAATGCAAATATTTTAAGAAACCAAACTGAGTAAGTTTGATGAAAATGGAACCCACAATATTGACAATTTTGTTGCCTTTTAATTTACTTTTTATCACCAGATAAACTTTAGTAAATTGCTTATAACCTTATAACGACATAGGTAAGTTAACAATAACCGTATAACGCCACTTAATAAAGATTGCCTTCAAGGGGCCTTCAAAGCCTATAATAGTCGCACCATAGAAACAAAGTCATTTTTCATATAATTTTCATATGTTCATTGCTATTTCAAACCACTAAAGTATTTATGTTGATTTGCACATGACGAACAATAAAAATGGGAAAATGAGAAGCACCTCATCTAGTTTGGCTATAAAACATTAGAAGAGGTTTATGGAAAAAAAAAAGTCTTTATGATCTTAGAAAGGGAACTGTGACCAAAAAAAATAGCAATATGTTAAAAAACCTCACTAACTAAAACTCACTTATTCCACTTTAACCATCAAATGAAAGTTTGATTCCATTGTGCATGCTTAACTGTGATTTATAATTTTTTAGAGATCCTTAACTATGATTTTTTATTTTTTAGAGATCCTTAAATTGTAAATCTGTGATTTATAATTTTTTAGAGATCCTTAACTATGATTTTTTATTCTTTTAGAGATCCTTAAATAATAGGGCATTCCTTTAATTCTGAGAAATAAACAAATTGCAGAAATTTCCACTTAAAATTTTGATGAATAGGGATCTAATGCAAGTTGGCTCCTAAACATTTTTCTTTAAAGTTTAAACTGTAACTGAAAGAACTTCAGAGTCTAGAACAATAGTTCCATCAAATTATGAGTAATTCCAGTAACCTAAAATACTTACACTCCGTGACTTGTAACCTTTACTTGAAATTTATTTGTAACTTGAAGGTTGAAACACTTTTCATTGGATATGTAGAAATTAATGTGTAGATTCAAAATTGCTCATTAAATTTACTAAATCACAAGACTTGATGCTACTGTATTGATTTGCGGAAGTTAATTCACCATCTAGAACACAAATCATACACATGCATACAGATTTATCTAGGGGAAAACAATTGCTCAAAACTCCTTCCTATTTGTATTGCATTAGTCAGAGAATAGAAATGAAATACAAATGTTTGCTCAAGCTTGAGCACACCTTGCAAGTGTATAGTCTATCCCTCTACCTCATTGATTGAGTCAAACCAACACTTAGCCAATTTTCAAGCCCTTCTTGTGTTGTTCCTCTAGAAAATTGACCCATATTATTTAGGAATTTCCCACTATTGAATTGCACAATTCCTCTAAGTCCTTCCTATGACTACATGCACCACCTGTACACATGGGAATATGCCACAACAGATAGTTCACTGCTTTGGAATTGCCATCTTTATTAGGTAACTCGAATTATCTGCATGCAACAATTATTTTGGGTTGATTGATGAGTTAACTAGTTAATCACTGAGTGTGGTTTAAGTTCCACTTCCACAACTTGACCTCCACTAGTTCTTCTGACAGTTAGAACTATTTTAACTGACAATAACACAAATTAACTGAAATAAATTGCTACAAATTAGCAATCAATCATACTCAACTGAACTCAAGCTTCCTTGACTTGAATTCATTGAGTTAAATGAGTGACAAGTGCCATGTCACCTCAGTTAACTACCTCCAAGATTTCCACTGAAATAGAAATTCGAATTTTTTCTAGTTTGACCAAGGCAAATTCAAACTGAGATTTTCTTGCTACATTTTCAAAAGGATAGAATTGAAAGTTGAAACTTGAGATAGATTACAAATTGAACTTTAATTGATATTAGTTCTTGAATATAAATGTTGGCATGTTGCAAGTGTTATTTCCATTATACAATCCATCCACTACTAAGTTACTGGTAACATCCCATTCATGGCATCTTCAAGTTCATCCATTCGTAATGAGAAAAAGAAATTTGAATTTACAACTAAAGTTGATCCAAAGTCATCACTTTGGAAATATGTAATTGTTGTAGGGAAGATCCAAGGAGGGAGATCATTGGTATGGATTCGCTATGAGTGTCAAAAGGAGTTTAAGGGATCATACACCCAAGTTAAAACATATTTACTTACCTTAAGAAACAATGGGATTCAAATATGCACCAGACCACCTAAAGAGAATGGGACAAATTAAAAACGTTTAAGTAAGGAAAAAATTACAAAATATCAGAAAGAACAAGGCGAAGAAGATGTTAAAGAAAATGAGGAAAATTTTTAATTCAAACAACCAACAAGGTTGGGACCATCTTCAACAAGGCCTAGATTTCCCTCTTATGGAATTGGCAGGTCTAGTTCAAAGTGGTCTACTTTGAGACCACTTGAAAAGAGTTTTAATAATGATGCTTGAGAGAAGGTAAATGTAGCTATAGGTCAATGCATTTATGCAAATGGCCTTCCCTTTAACCTTGTGTGGTCTCCTTACTAGGAAAATATGATCAAAGCAGTGAATGAAGCCCCGGAAGGGTCTAAGAGCCCTAGATATGGGAAGGTTAACACTACATTTTTTACTGTTGAGAAGTTAGTTTTGGAGGTTAAATTAAACCTCATTCATAATTGATTCCTATAATACTAGTGTAGCCCCATTATTTTTATTGTTAGTGTAGTCCCCTTATTGTTATTGTTGTGCCCATGTAGACCCCATATTGTTATTATTGTACCCCATAGAAGCCCACTATTGTTATTTTTGTGCCTTTACATTATTATTGTTTTGTAGGCTTTGATTATATTGTGACCCCTTAGACTCCTATATATACAGATGAGGTATTTTCATTTGTATCATCCAAGAATTGTTCATTTATGTAATGTAAAGGAGGTTTCCCCCTTAAAGAGTATAATTTTTAAGTCGTTGATCTATCTATTTGTGGGCTGGTTGCATAACATTTGGTATCAGAGCTTTAGATTCTAGGGTTTCACTGCTTCAAACATGTCATCGTGGTATTTTCGCTATAATTTTGTTTCTACTATGCTTCAAAATCCAAAATTTCAACCACATGGAGCCAAAATATTGGCGAACTTCATGCTGGAATTTTATATCTTAGTTCACTATATTTTCTGAGATATGGTCCGAATAAGTTTGGGTTTTTTCATCCCCAAAATTTAGTCTCAAACAAGTGACCTAGGAAAAATCATCATAGCTTTCGTTTGAGGGATTGGATTTGAATTATTTAAAAATTGGATGAAAGTGCACAAACTTTAGTTTATTCTATAGCAATTTCAGGGTCGAACGTTGAAACACTGACACCTGGCATCTCGTACAACTTTGCTCTACTGAACCAGTCCATAATTAGGTAATCGTGGAAGATATGGCATAACTATATATTGAATAATCCAATATTGGTTTGACTTATGGAATTGGAAATCAGATGCATAGGGCTACTAGAAGACCGAATTTCAGACCTTGTAAATCCAAAATTATAGAGATACAACAATTGCAATATTGAGCTCCAAGAAAGAAAGAAAAATGTGTGTATTTTCTAAACATTTTCATAATTATTTTTTGAAAAATTAGTTTTAAGTTATTCAAAGGGAATATTGAAGTGTAGATATAGGTATTTGGTTCTAAAATGCCTCCAAAACAAAATAATTCTACACCCATTAATCCCTCATAAATCTCTACTATGATGCATGAAGAGAAAGAATTGCAGCATGATATATCAAAATTATGAGACCAAGTGCAACAAATTTCACTTTCACAAAGAGAAACCAAAGATGACATAGATGGTTTAAAATCAAACATGGATGGTTTGAAAGAAAACATGGAAGGTTTGAAAAATTTGTTGCAAGAAAGACTTCCTGATATTGACAAGGTAATCCATGAAAATCATGATGAGGACAAAATGAATATGAATTATGATTTTAGAGACTCTAATGTGGGGTTTAAGAACCACCACATCCCAAATATAGATATCAAGAAGTTTGATGGAAAGGACTCGATCACATGGATACTACATATGGAGCAATATTTTGATCTACAGGATGTGTAGCTCTCACAAAAGACAGGTATTGCATCTTTATATTTAGAACTCAATCAGTTTGTCTGGTATAGATGGATTTGTTGTCGTAATCCACTTGTCACTTGGTCAATTTTTACAAAGGACATGATATCACATTTTTAAGGTACAAAGAGCAACACCTTCTTTAGCCAATTGATAAATCTCAAACAAAAAGGTTCAATAGTGGAGCACATTGAAGACTTCCAAAAATTGAATATTAGAGTAACCGATATTCTAGAGGAGAATATGATTGATTTCTTCACAGGGACTTTAAAAGATAACATCCAACATGAGGTTCGCCTTTGGGAACCTAATTCATTGGATAAGACATTTAGGGTGGTAAGAAAAGTTGAAAGAAAAATTATGACAACCAGGAAGTCTACCACTCACAACTATAAAAATGGAAGAGTTGTTGCTCATAGTCTTCCACAACCTACAAGGTTGACACCATAAAAATTGGAGGAAAAAAGAAAAAAAAAGGCTATGTTATAACTGTGATAGCAAATACACTAAAGGTGATAAGTGTGCTAAGAAGAAATTATTCTACATAGATTGTGAAGAGGAGGAAGAAAAGGAACAAGAAACATCAAAAGAGGAGGATATACACAAGGAACCAACCCTTAAGAAAGAAGAAATGAATCCGACTATATCTTTTAATGCATTAGCAGGAATTACCAATCCTAAAAATCTCAGTATAGAAGGATATATCAAGAAGAAAAAAGTAATAGTGATGATTGATTCAAGCAGTACCCATAATTTTATTCATTATAAGATAGCCAAGGAATTGAATTGCTTCTTATATCCAACACCAGAGTGTCAAGTGATGGCTGCAAATGGACAAACTATAAATTTCTATGGAAAGTTCCATCATATCATGCTAACCATGGGATAATATGTATTGAATAGTCCAATGCTTTCCATTCCAATAGGTGGTGTTGATGTTGTAGTAGGAGTCCAATGGTTACAATCATTGGGGACGATAACTTTCAATTTTCAAGAATGTTTCTTGAATTTTCTTTTGGAAAGGAAAGGAAGTTGAATTAAGGGGTATTGTGGGGAAACTAGGAAAGATAATCAACTCTAATGGCATGAAAAATCTTATGAAGAAAGAACAACTGGGTGTAATTGTACAGTTATGCTAACTAGAGGTTCAAACATTGAAATCATCTATTTCTCCATATCTCCAGAAATTTTTGGACAATCATTCTAAGGTGTTTGAGACTCCAAAAGGCCTCCCACCTATTTGTGATCATGATCATTCTATTGATTTGATTCCAGGAAGTGTTCCTCCAAACATTATGCCTTACAGATGTCCTTACGCCCAAAAGAGCAAAATTGAATGTATGGTTGCAGAAATGCTAGAGGCTGGTATAATTCAACCTAGTCAAATTTATTTCTCTGGTCAGTAGTATTAGTGCACAAGAAGGATGGATCATGGTGTATGTGTTCGGATTATAGGGAGGTAAACAAGATCACTATTAAATATAAATTCCCATTCCTGTCATTGATGAATTTTTGGATGAATTATATGGGGCAATTTACTTCACCAAGTTGGATCTTCATTCAAGATATCATCATATTAGAATGAAGATTGAAGACATTTTGAAAACAACATTCAAAACTCATGAGGGTCATTATGAATTTTTGGCCATGCCTTTTGTCCTTACTAATGCACCTTCCATATTTCAAGGTTTGATAAATTCCATTTTCAAACCCTTCCTTAGAAAATTTGTGTTACTATTTTTTGATGATATACTAATCTACAACAAGTCTTGGAAGGATAATGTTCAACATGTTGACAAGGTGCTCAAACTGTTGGAGGAGAAACAATTATATGTAAAAACCTTCAAATGTTTCTTTACAATATAGGAGGTGGAACATTTTGGGTCATATTGTATCTCATGAGGGTGTTAAGGTAGACCCTAACAAAATTAAATCCACTAAGGAATGGAAAATCCCCACAACCATAAAGCATCTTTGATGATTTCTCGAGTTGACAGGGTATTATTGCAAGTTTGTTAAGAATTATGGGAGAATAGCACCACCTCTAACATCAATATTGAATAAAGATCTATTTTCTTGGACTCCAGAAGCAACGAAGGCCTTTGAACATCTTAAAGAGAAAATGTGTCAAGCACTGGTCTTAGCTACACCAGACTTCACAAAGACTTTTATTGTGGATGCCTCAGGAAATGGAATTGGTGTTGTTTTGATGCAAGAAGGAAGACCAACTGCTTTTGAAAGTTGTCCAATCAAAGGAAAGTATTTACACAAACCTATTTATGAGAAGGAACTGTTGGTAATACTACATTTACTAAAGCAATGACGACATTAACTAATTGGAAGACACTTCAAGG
>APFE031233039.1:0-11359 GCA_000404065.3 Pinus taeda | reverse complement strand
TTGGAGTGTTTTTTTAATCCGATTAATTATCCCTTCTTTTTCAGAGGCGGATAATTCTCTGGAGTTTTTCACTCATTTTTACCCCAAAGCCGAGGTGACGGTTTGAAGATTGAGCCCCTGACACATCTTAGTGTCTAGGGTCGATGTATATTACCATACTAGATCACACAAAAAGTTTCGTGGAATTTGGCTAGGTCTAAGTAAGATTTTTTAATAGTTAAAAATTTCCCGCAAAACGGGATTTTTTAATTATTTTTTATTATGTAAAGGCATAAATAACTGGCCTTAGGAGATGTCTGGGGCGTATGACCAGTCGAAATTCATCCTCAGAGGCCCAGCATTCTCCTAGAGCCTACTTTGGGGGTCAAAAATGACTCAGAGTCCCTCAAAAGGCGATTTTTCAAGTGACAGTGGCAAAAATGAAGAAAAAATTCAAAAAAATGAATAATTGGAAAAATTTATAAATTTTTCCAAAGTCAAATAAGTCAAATTTTGACATGGAAGTCAAGCAGAGGATCAAGGGTGATGTGGCAAGCAATGTGGGGCCCACCTCAACTCAAAGTTTCAGCAGAAAGTCAAAGTCAAAGAAAGTCAACAAAAAGTCAAAGTCAAAGGGGCCAACGTTGAAGTCATGAGGCAATGAAATTTTGGAAGTTATAACTTTGATTTATTATAAGGTTGAAAAATTTAAATAAGGTTAAAGTAAAATGAGTGGGACCCCACCTCAGCACATCACTCAGCCAACCAAAAAAAAAAATCCGTACGCAGTCCGTACGGAAGTCAACTCAGCCGTACGCATAGCAAACAGCAAGTAACGCAGGCATGTCAACAGGTCAGCATTCAACACAGTTTAAAGGTAGTCCCAGCATTCAAGCAATGGGATCAGCAAATACGTGGGCAGCAACAGTTACACGCTGGACAGTTTAAAAGAACAGTTACGCTGGCAGCTCATACACAATAGTTAACGGAAGCTACAACATTACGTGGGCAGGTATATACACAGCAGTTGCGTGGTTTTCTAACGCAGGTTAAAAGGGCAGTCAATACGCAGATTATGTGCCCGTTGACAGCCAAGTGTACAACAGTTTAACTCAGATTTTGAAGGCAGCCATACGTGGGTAGTTAACACATGTTATGCACAACAATTAATACCTACAGCAGTTCATCCAGCAGTTACAAAGGCAACCAGTCTACGTACAGCTACCAGGCAGTTAGATCAGCAATACTTCGCACATGGCAGCCACATGTTTATCCTACAGCAGTTATCTTCACACATGGACAGTCATATCAGCCAATTGTCATTTCATTTTTTCATTGGGATCTTCACCATTGTGCCACTTGTCATTGAAATTTTCCTTGGGATCATCTCCCATTTTCCTATTTATATGAGCCTTGGGCTCTTATTGTAGAACAAGCTATTGGGCGAGCGGAGACTCTGCCGGATTTTGTACTCAGTTTTCACATAAATAAATGAAAGTCTTTGGGGTTACTAGCTTCTCTTGTGGTGCATGCTTTGGTACATGAGGTATACCTGTGTCGTTTGATATTCATTTGATTTTCATTTGCTATCTAGTTGTTTTCATTTTGCCTGAAGGCACTATTGTCTAGGGAGGAGAGATTTGCAGCTATCTCAAATCTCTTCTGGGCTTGGTATATCTTGTACACTTGTTGTAGCTTGTCCATTCTCGGTTGAATGACAAGCTTAACTTGGTCTCTATATGCCAAGTCTCTTTTTGCACTAACAATTCGTTTGCAAGTGTTTTCTGTGTTTTCAAGGGATAGGTTGCCAGCTCTATTGGAGTGTGAGGACTTCTTCGGCGGGAATAGTCACCTCCAAGGATATCAAGGATCCCGCAAGTTGTTCAAGCCAGCAACCTCATAAGACATCAAAAAGATCTATTTCAGAGGGGGTTTCCTGAGCCCTTTCTTGTTTTCTATCTTGAAAAATTATTGCAAATTGTCTTCTTTTATTTGAAAGCATTTGTCTTCATCATGAAAAATATAAAATAAAAAATTTAAATAAAAAATTTTCCTTCAGGGTTTTAGATTAAATTTTAAATTTTGTTTTAAGTTTAATCTTTGTCTGAAGGGGCATAAAAATTTTTGTGGGAAAATTATTTTTGTTGCCAGATTCAGTTGTTTTCATGTTATATCTTTCACGCTGAGATCTGAATTTTCAAGTCGAGATACAAATATGATATCTAGTTGATGGTTTATAACTCGTGGTGGTTTGAAGCATTCATCCTTTCCTTTTTTAAATCTTCAGTTGCTGGATATCATTTGGGTCATTCAAAGAGCACTGTGATTTAGCTGATGACAAATGATTGTTGTTCACGTTTCACGTTTCTATATCACTTAACAAGTAATCATCTTAATAATGATCTCTCAAGGCACTGGTCTGCTAACCAATCAAATCATTTTAGTGCTTATCTTAATCGTGTCTCGTGTCTCCCAACCAACTGGTCGACAGTTGGTCTTCATCATCTCTCAGGGTCTACCCCCCTTAGCCGCGGGAGACAGGCTTAAACGGAGGAATCGGGGATTAGAGTGACAGCCCCTGGTCTGAGCGTTGTCGTGCCAATCTGCGCGACAACACTGCCCACATCTCATCCCATGGTGGAAGTGTTCCTCTGCCCAGTATACTCTGGACAAACACTTCCAGTCTTCTGAGAAAGCATTCAGGGTTGTCCTTACCATTAGCTCCTGATCTGGTGTCGCCCCTATAGTAGTTAACTGATCTCAGATCTCATTCAGTCCTCCGAGGAAGGTGTCAATCGATTGTCCCTTCTTTATCTAATACGACCTCATTTGATTCTCGAGCAACATTCTTCTCTGCACAGAAGTATGCTGATACATCTTCTTGAGAGCCTCCCACATCTCAAATGCCATTTCCTTCTCGGCTATATGTGGTATCACATGATCCTTGACCCCGTCAAGGATAATGCACTTGGTTGTCGCCATCACCTCTTCGTACCTGTCATTACCCTTGGGGTCGACTGGGATAGCTATTACCTTTAAGGCGAAGTTCTTGACACGATTCTTGTCAAGCACTAATAAGATTCTGGCCTTCTAGACTGTGAAGTTTGATGCTCCGTCCAATCTATCCTGGTCTCTTACACCGTGTAGTGCCATGATGCTCCTCTACTTCCCTCCTGGAAGTTCTCTGTTCGACTCCTCTGAGTCTCTACTTCACATCCAAAAGTTCTCCTTTGGACTCCCTTTGAGTCTTGATTTCCCTCCTGGAAATCCTCTTCCCGCTTGTCGAGATTCCCCCTACTCTGATCGTCTTGTGCAACTGCACTGTTGATCCAGGTTTCTCAGCTAGAAACCCTCGGTAACAACTCCTCTGGCGTTGCTCTGTCAGGTACTGTTCTGACTACAGTACCTCACCAGCTCCACTTTACAATATTCCTACAGCCTTCTAGACCCCAGGAACTGCCTCTCTGTGAACTGTGTCAACCCTTCCCTGCTCCACGCTGGCTCTGCATCACCTCGGATGGGTTTGCGTTAGCCCTGGGATGCCCTGCATCAACCCTTTGGCCCTCTGCGTCAGCAACGCTGGCCTCTCAAAGGCTCTGCACAGTTCCCGACTTTTTCTGCGTGACTCTAGCTGGCTCTGCGTCACACTTCCTAACTTCTGCGTTGCTAGAAATAACTTCTGTCACCTCGGGACAACTGTTTTCTGCTACTATTGCTCCGCTCGGCTGATGTCTCTTAGTCCTCCTGTGATTTGCAATCACGCTCCGATACCATGTTGAAGTTTCTAAGTTTACTTAATTTAGAAACCCTTCATGCACATTTTCTGATTTATTCCTGCCTACTTGTTATTTTCGTCAACAAGTTATTTACAAAGTAAATACTGAAAATAAACACCAGTGCATGCTCAACATATTACAGATCAACAACTAAAAGAAACAAGAACAAACACACCACATGACACCATTATTTTTGGATCAATGGCCCCGAAAAAACCCAATGCAGGAAAACCGGTGCAACAATCTGGGTGTCGTAACTAGCCTACTCTACAGAGAATTTCCTTAGCAGCTGTACCTCATAGTTTTGAGAGAAATCTCCTGGCTGAAACCCCGGAAAACCCTTCTGGTAGTTCCTCAGCATAAAACTGCTCCTGCAACCTGAGTGTCTGCCTAATCTGGACTGCGTCAGCCCCTCTTTGTCTCACTCTGGCCTGCGTCAGCCGCAGGAGGCCCTGCCTCAGCGCTGGGAGCCTTTGCGTCAGCTACACAGGTCCCATTGGTGCTCTGCGTAGCACTTGGCTGCCTCTGCGTGGCCTTGTGTGAGCCCTTGCTGGCTCTGCGTCACCCTCCTTGGCTACTGCGCCGCTCTCCCGACACAATCTCTGCCTTCTCTGTTTTTATGTACTCAATGCCCCTCAATTGCTCTCCTGATCACTAATTCTATCTTTCTTAGCAAACCCCGCTCTAGAGAATAGAATGACTGATCATCTGGTGTGTTCTCCAAGTGACCCTCAAGTCTCCTCTTATATTTTTCCTGTTGACATCTCAATGACCAAGATTAAGTCCCTAATCAATGACTAAGTTTAGATCTAGCTTGATCCATGTCTTTTGGACCACTTTAACATAGATTCATATTAATACACATTAATATTTTATTTTCCCTAAGTTTAGACTTAGGGACTCCATTAAAAATATTAATTATTTTAATATCTCCTGATCTGCTTAGAATCTGCCCAAACCCTTTCTGGGTATTGGAGATCTCATGTGCCCCAACCTCTCCACCAAATTTCGTGGCTAGAGCACATCCGATGCTACCCCAAATCAACAGTTTTTTATTTGTTATTTCTATTTTCCATTGGCATTGATACTACCTATGTAACATTGTACATATTTTGATTTTGATGACTTAATGAGAAAACTAATGTATCTTGTCTTTCTCCCGTTAGATCATTGATGAATATGTATTATGATTTATCGTTTATGTCACAATTGTATTTGTATGCATAATGTTACTTTGTAAAACTTACATATAGATGAGTCATGAAGATCTATGTTTGAATCAATGAATTTGTATCATGAATGAGAATTTGTGTAAGAAATATTCTAATTTTAATATATATCATAATATATATTATATATATAAACGTGTCTTGTTTCGGGGGGTCAAAGTGTCTGTGTCCGACACTCGAATTCCCGTGTCCTTCGTGTTTCGTGTCCCCATGTCAAGTGACTTAGATAGATACTAGATAGTTATTTGCACATTATTTTAGTTGATGGGCTAATGTAGGCTCAAATTAGGTAATTTGAAATCCTAATGAGTGTATAAATAGGAGAGACATGGTTTCATTTTTATCAACACTTTGCATTCGATCCTTCTTCTCTTTAGAGAATTTCACACTTTTTCTGGGAAGATGATTTGGAGCGTGGATCAATTTTGATGTTTGGATTGGTGTATTTTATCTTAGAGCTTTATTGTCAAATTGCTGATGGTTGGATATGTTCTATTACATGTAAGTACACACATTTAATGTTATTCTTGTTTTACTTTTGTCATATGCATTAAATGGGATTTTCGCTATACTAGGGCTAACAACTACATTGCATAATTGCAAAATTATGGAATTATTGTTTCTATATAGCATCTCTCAATGTTTGGGCCATGTATGTGAATCAAATCTCCTAGGGATAATTCCACTAGTGAATTTATCTTGATAAGCCATCTCTTTTTGCCAAGCAAAGTATAAAAGCTTTGAGGTCTCTTCTTCTTGCCCTAAAGGCCAAGCAAAGTATTCTTTATGGCCTCCTTGACCAAAATGCGAAGTCCTTTCTCATCATTCTGCTAGACTGTATTCTCTCCAAGGGAATAGGCACTGGTCTACCAATAGGTGATCACTCAAGGAACATTTTTCTCCACCTCTTCCCCTTCGTTTCTAGGTCTGGCCAAGTTGGGTCACCTAGGGCATCACTTTTTTGACAAAATAGTCCTAGAAAAAGTTCGCCTCTACTGCGCTGGTGTGCCTTGAAGGCCTCCTCCAAATTTGAAGCGATTTCGACGGTGGAGTTGTGAGATATCTCAAGCCCTATCTCTGAGATCAAAACTTTACACTGGTATTCCCTAGTCTAGCACCTCATAGATCAATTTGACACCTTTAAGTGGAAATTCTTGCTTTGATTGTTTCTCCTTCTTTGTCTAGGTTAAGAATATCATTGGTTGCTAGATTCTCTCTCCTTAACTTGGGCTAGGTCCACTTGGTCCCGTGTGGTCCCATACCTTTGAAAACTCAATTTTTCAAGCACCATTGGGGAGGCCAAGTTCAATAATTATTTTAGGATTGGGAAACTCCTTTACAAGGCATATTCCTCTTACCTAACCCTTAAATCCTCACCTCCTTATCCTAGAAATCTTTGTACCTTGCTTAAACAACAAGTAAGCTCCATTCTTTATCCCCTTCTAGGAAAAGGATCACTAGGGTAACTTCACATCCATTTGCTAATTCATCCTTCACAAGTGACTTCCATATACCGGGTCTCTTGCCATCTGTGAAAGTCTGTAAAGAGTGGGAGTCTTAACTGAGGTGACAGTGGGCTAAGTCTCCATTGTTTCCCTTGACCTAGCAGTTGTCCCTTTAGAAGTCCCTTTTAGGCCCCCTGCTAGTTTGAGCAGTAACATAACCCTCCTCGGTGAAATTACAATTCGACCTCTGAGCAGAAACAATTCAACCTCCACTTTCTAGTCAACTTGGCCTACCTGAAGTAGATTTGTGACCTTTATGGGTGAACTCAACCTCTCTATAATTTCTGCTCTCTCAGTCGTATAATCTGGCGCTCACCCAAAATTCGACCTCCTTAGCAAATGATCCCTTCTTGCAACAAACAAGTCAGCCCCAGACACTTTAAAATTGATTAGCAATTAATCCGGAAAATTATAGAAAATCCAATTAGGGTGGTAAGTGTTAGTTTTTGGTAGCATGAGATGTGCTCTAGCCATGAAAATTGGTGGAGAGGCTAAGGCACATGAGTTCTAAAGAACCCAGAAACCGTTTGGTGAAATTCCACCCATTGTACGAATTGTTTTTTATTAAAATAATTAATATTTTTAATGGGGTTCCTAAGTCTAAACTTAGGAAAATTAAAGTATTAATGGGTATTAATCAAAATATGGGTGAGAATGTTCTAGAAAGTAGATCAAGTCAAGTTTTAATCTTAGCCGTTGATTAGAGACTTAATCTTGGTCGTTGAAGTCTCGACAAAAAAAGTATAAGAAGGAGGCTTGGGGTTCATTCCAAGATACATGGAAAGTTGATTAGTCAGTTCGATTTTCCTAGGGCATGGTTGGCTAAGGAATTCGAACCAGTGATCAAGCAGTAAGGATCAGAGGCAGTATTGGAAGGAAGTGATTTCCTGTTCCAGTGAATATACTTCAGAGAAGATAGTGAAGGATCAGAGAGGCAACGCAGTGCCAAGGAGGGGCAGCGTAGCAACTGGAGGAGATTGATGTAGAACTGCTGGGGGAATAACATAGATCAATGTCGGGAATCACTGTGGGTGATTGACAAAAGAAATATTGATTTCTCAGCAATAGGCACAACGACAACAAGGGCAACGCAGTCAGAGGGAGTCTCCACGCAGAACCCACGCAATGACTGTGTAGGCTCACGCAGAGACTGTGCGGTGGGTCATCCAAAAGTTGAGGCCAGTGAAAAATCTCCAGATTCATTGTGAGAAAATTCTCACTATCTTTCTATCAGTTATCTTCTTTGAGTGGATTGTCATTTCTCTGGGGCATCCAATTTGTATTCAAAAATTTACTACCAATAATAAGAAACCCTCATATCTGCTGCACCGGTTTTCCCGCTTTGGCTTTGGGTTTTTCTGGGGACTTTTGTCCAAAAACAAGTGAGTCAATGTGATTTTTCATATGCTGGTGTTTCTCTTGCTTTTCTCATAATTTGTGAAGTCTGCAGCTGAATTTATTTTGATATTTATTGAAGCATTGGTAGATAACTTATTATTGTAAATAAGTAGGAGAGATAAATCAATCACTGCAGCATAATTTTCACAATAAGGGATTCCATCGAAATTGGAAGACAAGCTAGGGTGGCAACTAAATCCATAGAAACTAGGGTGAGGACCTCGCTTGAAATCCTCGGTCTGAACTCACTTAAGCTCCACTTCAACAGCATTAGAAATGATAAGTCAGGATCGTCTCCAAAATGAGCTCCTTTTTCCTTTTATAATTTTACTTTGAGCTACTTCTAGAAATTCTTTTAATTGAGTGGACCTGTTTGCCACCTTTTTACCAAAATACAAAATGCTAAAATTACCCTTTTGCCACCTTTTTTCCAAAATAACCAAAAATGCCTAAAATTTGGAAAATACCCTTGCTGTTCAAAATGTTGGGGACATTACATGCATAGGGCACCATCTTTTGACAAGCGACACATCTCAATTTTCTCATGTCCTTCTCCTTTTGCTTGGCCTGTTGCTTGGTCCCACTCGTGGACCCCTTTTGGACTTCTTTTTGCCCTTTGTTGCAAGAGCAACATTCTCATCATCCCCACCATGCTGGCTGTCACTCTTGGCATTTTGTCTTATCTCTTCTTGCAGGAAATTGTCTGACATTCTCCCCCAATTTGGAAGATGCTCACGAGCCACAATCCCATCAATCAAGACATACCACTTCTTTGAGAACCTCTGAAAGCGGCCCTAACCAAATGCTATTTTGGAATAATCTCTCCCACTGCAACCAACTCATCTCTCACTTGAGTGATTTTAGTGAGATATTGTAATGACCCATTTCGAACTAAAAGGAACATAGAGATATTAGCATGCGTACGAAGCATGCATATGATAGCTACATATGCATGCATCGCATGTACTGCATATTAACTTATTATGAAATTGCCTAGTAAAAGATAAACGAAATAATTATCGAAAATTCTAAGTGAATACTTAACTTAGATATTGAGTGAGGTACTTGATGTATGTACCACCACCTTAATATATGTAACTATACAAAAAGGGAGGAAGACCAATTGTATTATAAAATAAAAGGATATATATAATAATATATATTATATATATGGTAAAAATTCATTGAATATAATACATATTATATAATAAACAAAGGATATACAATAACCTAAAAATATACAAAGTAATTATAATATATATTAAAATAATCTAAAAGAAGAAATTGTAAAATACAAACTAAACTAACTAAAAAAAAGAACCTATTATATATACTATGCAATAAAGAGGAGCATAATATAAAATCATGAAGAGTTTAACAAAGAATACAAATAAGATATAAAAGAAACTTGCTGTCAACCTTTGACCCAACTGGCGGATGCCTATTCAACCTAAACTAACGCTTATCACCTTATACCTCTGTTAGAGGAACCACGAACAAGATTCACCATTTGGAGGCAGGTGGAGAAATTCTATATAAGAAAGGCAAAGGAGGAATGCAAGGGGAGGAGGGGTCTGGTAGATGGGAATGAAGTGTGGTCCGGTGGAGAATTTAATCAGAACTTGAGATTTGAGTAATTGTTCTTGAAGCTTTTTGGCACGAGGGCCAGAGTGTTTCAATTTTGAAGTTTTTTGAAGCTTGGTACTGAGATTGTGTCCAGTTTGGTAGGGAGGTTTTGGTCATTTTGGTAACAAGAGTAAATTTGGAGCTACGACAACTCGGGATCGACTTTAAACGTGTAACCCAAGTATATACCTATGTTATTAACTGATAAATTCTGTTTTAAAAATTTCGCTGTCTGGATTCTGAGCAACAATTTTGTTAAACTTTGTTAATTTTCTGAAATTAAGGCTTCACAGATATGATGCACCAGTGTTGGTCCTGGTCATTTTGGTACTTCTTAATTTTTCTTGCAACATCATTTTTTATTCTCATTTGTGCTTTGGTAAAGTTTTATTAAGGATTCCCACATCTCAAAATCATAATTCTTTCCTGACACATGGGGAATGAGGTGAAGCCTCTTTGCCTTGACATTCCGCTTGTTGAAATCAGCCAGCTGTACTGGATCAGTGTATAATGTCATTGCCTTCTCAACAATGTCCCACAACTCAAATTCTTCAAGCACCAATACAATCCTCTCCCTCCATGGACTAAAATTTTCATCCCAATTTAGCCTAACCTCAACCCTTAAACCTGTAACCATTTGGCCTGCTCTACCCAACACAAATGTTCAACTCTGAACAAAGGTAAACACTTCTCCCTCTCAACTCTTATCTCTGTGTATGCTGCTGGTTTGCTCTCTGTTTTGTTCACTGCCTCAACACTTTCCTCAACCTGGCTTTAATACCATGTAGAAATTTGGTGTAGATGCACCCTGGTTTCAAGTTTAGTGATTCCTCATCAAATTTAATGCCCAACCCACATTTAGTATGCTGTTGTTATAAACATAAATATTTTCACAAATTGAAACACATAGAATCTACTTTTCCTTTTTCACATTTGTTGAGATAAAACACAAGCATGCACACAAAAATTTGACACAGCTGTTTTTGGTCAAATGGCCCTGGGGAAACACCCAAGGGAAAACCAGTGAGAGAGAGGAGTAATTTTTATTTCCTCCAATAATTTAGTACAACAGTCAAATCAACAATAAATGCAGCTTATCTCCCTTGGGAATTGTGTCCAAAGTTCCTGGAAATCTATGCTTAAGCTTTTGGAAGTTTGTCAAAGAGCGAATCTGAGTTCCTATCATGTACATTATAAGCCTTCTGATCTAGAGTTCTTGTATTGAGCAGGGAGATGCAACCTCAAAGCATGCCATTGCTTCCACTCCTCCTTCATTGCCCTAAAACTTCAACGGAGAACAGCCCCACCATAGAGGCTGAGAAAATGGCAGATCAGTTTATTATAAAGTACAATCTAAATGAAGATCAGGTACATGTACCAGATACAAGGCATAGTGATGATCTTCTCTTCTGTAATTCGGTGACTCGTGAATTTATTGTACTTTGATTATGCACTGGATTAATACTTTTGTGTTGTTACAGGCAAAAGTTGTCCACATTGTGGCAAAATGGTTCGCAAATTTTAACAGCTCAAATCCAGGATTGGTGCTGTCAAAGCCAGAAATATGTCTTGTACATGGAATTTTTGGGTCTGGGAAAAGTATGCATGTAAATATAAACCTAGAATTGGTCACATTATTATCAGAATTAGGCAGCTGAATTTAGTTTAAGACATGCACGCTGATGGATGTCATATTTTATATTTTCAGGTTACCTTCTGACTGTTATCATCATTTTTCTCACGAGTACTTACAAGGTTAGCTTCTATTTTAATTTATTTACAATTACAGGTTTAAATTCTTGGATTAGCTGTATTATACTCTTCAACAGCAGTGAGGTCACTAATT
>APFE031233037.1:0-17082 GCA_000404065.3 Pinus taeda | reverse complement strand
TTGATTTCACTAGCATTTAACCTCAAAAGTTCAGCTTCTAACCTCTCTGGCCACTGATCCAATGCCTCAATTTATAGTGCAATGGAGATCAGTTACCAGGTCCTCCTTCAAAGGGATAGAATCCTCCTTCAAAGGGATAGCTCCTCCTAACAAGGGATTAGCTCCTTCTCTTATGGGATGCATGAACCATTTTGGAGCGAACAATCCACGTCAAAATTCCTTCTAGAAACCTCTAGAATTAACCCAAAGTGAGTTTTTTAAGATAAAAATTGCGCCTTTTGACTTTCACAGGGGTACGCACCCTCCCCTTTACATACAGAGCGTATAAGTACACAGATACTCTGAACAAAAGGTGTGGGCCCGTAGGCAAAAGTGAGAGAAAGTGCGGAACCAGAGTTACATTGCTTTTTTGATGTATTTCTCTCATTTCCAAAGCTTGTTTTGAAGAGCTGAGGTCTGAGACTTGTTTAGGAGGCTGGTATAGGTGGTGATAGACCCATACCGACTGCAAATAATCAAGGTGATGATATTTTTGTGTAACAATTGATCTTCTGAGACATCATTAATGGACTGATGTGCATGTGTAGCTCCCCCTGAGCCATCAGACTAGTTAATCTGCTGGTTTGGCACCATAGTAGGTTGCAATTTCAACTTTCAAGTAGTTTCAACTTTGCAAGTTGGTAATGATAGATGTGTGGTTTTTCATTTTGAATAAAAGTTAATTGCAATGTTGGTTTTTATGCAAAGGATCGCTAGAATGTTAGATGATCAATTCTTCTTTAGAGATTAAATTTGTGTTGCAATAGATCAGTTAAAAGTTTTATTAATAAGATAGTGTTAGTTTGCTTTAAAGTTTCATTTTAGAAAATGTGAAGAGCATTTTTTATTTCATTAGAAAATAGCAGGAAGATTTTAATGTGCTAAAATCCATTTTCTTTGAAGAATAAGATATGAATAAATTACATCCTTAAAAGTAAATCTCAATAACTCAATCATGGACATTAACAATCTGATTTAATAAAAGGACTTCTAGCATATATAGTGCACTTGCACTTCACAAGCTTACCAACTCCAGTCCATAATTCAGGTAACAATTTAAGACAATTAAATTGACAAACATATTGGAGTCGTTGTTGGGGAAGTGTAAATAGAAGTCTTAGTCTTTTTCATTTTGATAAATTAAAAAAAAAATAAAAACAAACAAACAAACAACAAAAATAAAAACATGATATGCATAGGGAAAGAGACTCTAGGGGTAGATTTGTAGGTAAAGGAAAGATTTTAATCACAACATCACTCTCCCCACTATGACCTCGTAGTGCCACACCACCCACACAAACTCGAATTCCTTCCATAGTAGGCAAACACAAACTCCCTGAGGTATTAAGATATGAAATCCAACCTAGAGATTCACCAACTTCATCAACAAAAGCCATAATAGAAGACAAAGATCCCATATCCCCAACAACAAGAGTAATTTTCCTATCTTCAACTGGAGAAAAACTTCTAGCTCAAGAGTTGGAAGCTCCTACTAAAGAAGAGGAAGAAGAAGCCTATTTTAACAAACCATTGATAGAAGAACCAGAGGAACTAGAGGAAGTTTAAAACCGAATCTTGGAACCAGAACCCTATATTAGTTCTAAAGAATCTACAATGGATGGAGAAGGAGAAGGAGAAGTACTTAATTCGAATGGTGAACAACCTAGGATTGGAGGAGGAAGAGGAGGAAGAGGAGGAAATAGAGGAGGTGGAAGAGGTGGAGGAAGAGGAAGAGGAGAAAATATAAATCCTCTACCCTTTGGATTTCCTATCCTCGATGAAGATACAACTATGACAATGAAAAATATCTTACCCTCTATCCTTCCAAACTTTCATGGACTAAGGAGAGAAGATCCTGAAACATTTCTCTTTGAATTTGAAGTCTTGTATAGATCATATGATTATCTGCATGATGCTCAAAACTTGAAATTATTCCCTGTAACCCTTAAAGATGCAGCATTAAAATGGTTTATGAGTTTAGGAATAAACTCCATAAGAACATGGGAACAAATGAAAACTACATTCTTAGATAAATATAAGGACTATTGTATGCCCCATAATTTTAAGGATGAAGTCTTTAAAATGGTACAGAAAGAAGATGAAAATCTTGAAGACTTCGTTGAAAGATTTTCTTATAATGTTAAAACGGAAAAATTAATAATCTAGATGAGGAAACTTTGAAAGCTCTCTTATTGAAATCCATTAGAAATGAGTGGATTGATCTTCTCAATCTAATGGGTAAGGGAGACATTTCTCAGTTGTCACTAGGAGAAATTTGTGAGTTATGCATACACATTTCAAGAGGCAAAGCAAGAACTGGGAAAAATCCAAGAGATCTCTTTTATCAAGGATTAATAAATATGCTGATCAGGTGCTCAGAATTATGCTCAAAAATCAAAGTGTCAGAATCTTATCAAACTTAGCTTTAGATTGAAGAGCTCGTCATTTTGAATCCAACAGTGTGAACGCCACTCAAGTACGAGTTCGTATATAGAAGATAGATCAAGTCAAAGTTGAAGTTTGACTTGTTTATGTGGCAGGATTGGATAACATGGCAAGGGTCCTAACAAATGAGTAAGTGCCAAGTGGTAGGTTTCCACTGAGTTCTGCATATCGCATATCTGGAAAAAAAGGAGGCACAGGTTAAGAATCAGCCCCCACAAATCACATTGAAACCCCATTGTTATTATTTGGTACCACTGACAAAGTGTCGATTGTGATAGAGTGTCAGACTCGGGAATTTTATATGACATGATTTAATATCTTGGAGGATATGCAATACCGTTGATATTATCATAGTGTGCCTCCGTGTTTAACTTCACTGATTGTGATGAGCAAGAGGTTTCAGACACGGGAATTTTATATGTTGCAGTTAATTATCCCATTTGGTTCACAACACTGCATCGCAGCGTTTTATTGTGATAAGAGCCCACAACACTTGTCAATTGCGATTGCGATAAGGCCGACAAAATATAACCCACCGAACATAAAATTCCTCGCTCTATTAATAGATTTTGGAGCAGAAATGGGGTTTTTGGTTGGTTTTAGAGCATTTTGTGGAACAAATAGTGGAAGAACTGGGAGAAGTCATAACTTCTTCAGTTCTTATCCAAATTGGATACAAAAAGAGGCTAGATGGCCATTTTTTAGTATTCTGAACTCATTGAGACAGGTTTTAGAGGCATTTGAGAATTTTAAGCACAGTTTTGTTGTAATTTGAGCATAATAGAGAGGCCCAAGCCATTGGAAGTTGGACCAAGGAGATGTAGCCTAGGAGGGGGAAACTCCTTTATCATGTGCTTGTTGTGTGATGTATTTTGATGTTCTTTGCTATTATTTTTCTGATGTTTAACATATATTTTTATGTTAAATTTTTTATAACATTTACATAAGAAACTCTCATGGGAATCATCTAATTAAGCAACAGTATTGAATCCTTAAGCACTTGATAAGAAAATGATAAGCATATTCGGTTTTATTTTGAATGGGGAATTAGCACGGAATTACTAATCTGCTCCATTTCAGATCATCTGTAGTTGGGGCAGTAAGTGGAGAAGAATTAGAAAATTTGCTTGATAATTTTAAAACAAATATTTTTGGGAGTCTTAGTGAACAAATTAACACCCTTAAAATACAAAACAAGCAAAAAGTTGAAATTTTTGCATTGTCCATTTTTTGCCCTAAGTGCAGAAAGAAACATACCTTGAGAGAATGTCCTATGGATTTAAAGAGTGTAGAAACTTGTGTTATATGTGCAGAAAATCATGATATAAAATAATGTCCCTCAATACCATGTCTTAAATATGTATATCAAGAAGAAGGAGTACCAAACCAAGTAGATCCTCTTTGTTTTATTGCTAAAATACCTTGGCAGAATCCACAGCCAAATACAATTCAAGTTTTTAACACTCAACCATTTTCACAATCATCACAAGTAATTGATTGCCCCACTGCCTTGGCAATCTTGGCCACAACCTTGGTCACATGGAAAAATCCTTATGGAAAATACCCTCAATATCCTCAATTTCCACAATTTCAACAATCATATCCTACTTTTCCTCCACAATATTATCATTGACCTGCTCAACAAACTCAACCTCACAATTTGAATCCACAACTTTCATTTCCATTTCCTCAAAGACCAAACCAATTGCCTACCCAACCACTTCCAAATCCCAACAACAATAAAAACTCACAACTTGTTTATAATATAGAAGGACAAAATTTTCAAACTTATATGATAACTCCACTAGATCTAAACAATGTTCAACTTAGATCTGGTAGAATATTAGAGAAAAATTTCCCATCAGTTGTTATTTAGGAAAGTGAAAAAGAAAAGATCTCTGAAGAAGATAAGTCTCTTAATGAAAAAGAAAAAACTCAAAAACAAGTTAGTCAAACACATTCAAATAACTCAACTCCTATTATGGAACAACCTTCAATATCTATTTCAAACCCATCTTTTCCTGAGAGATTAAAAATTGATGAAGGGGTAGAAAAACATATTTTATTGGATGATTATGACATGTTAGATGAACTAAAGAATGTTTGCATAAAAATTCCTTTACTACAAGCCACTAAGGAAATACCAATTTTCGCAAAGACAATTAGGGAATTGAGCATAAAAAGACCAGGAAGAAAAAGAAAATAAGTCAAAAGAATCCAACTAGTTGGAAAAATTGTAGATATCATGATGGGTAAGAAAACAATTCAGAAATATCTAGATTCAAGAAGTCCCATTGTGAAAACACACATCAATGGTGTAGAGATCCCAAATACATTGATTGATCTAGGAGCAGCAATAAACATCATGAGTAAACAAACTATGAATCAATTAAAACATTCTAATCTTCAATATACACCTACATTGTTACAATTGGCAGATAGATCTGTAATAGTGACCATATTGAGGAATGATGAGCCTCATGATTACTTGATTTTGACACTCTCCTTTACTTATTTTTCCTTTCCTTGACCATCATCATCAAATCAATAGGCATCAAACAACAAGGTTTTTGACATGGTAAGGTATTTAATCATCTTATCTTTCATATTTCATAATGTTCCTTATTATTGAGTTAATATTTGTATTGGCTACTGAATTTGCATGATTCTGCAGCTAATCTTTGTTTCTATAGCCAATTCCATGGTTTACCAGGATCGAAGGT
Organism: Pinus taeda; assembly: GCA_000404065.3. Lineage (NCBI taxonomy): Eukaryota > Viridiplantae > Streptophyta > Pinopsida > Pinales > Pinaceae > Pinus > Pinus taeda. The sequence goes on along the minus strand of APFE031233037.1, from coordinate 11,875 downwards.
GCCAACCAAGAGGAGAAAGATATGGACAAGTGGAGATTTATCCCCTTAATGATTTCGTCCTATTCATCTGAACCAGATCGTAAAATGATTGTTCGATTGCGTGATAAAAGGATAAAATCAATGTGGTCATTGAATAGGCGAGTGAGAGTCCAAAAATCCTATGCTTCACGATTTGCTTTGTCAAATAGAAAATTGTGAAAAATGATATCTTGGTAGTTGTTATAAGCTTAGTTTAGAATTTTGTTAGCTAAGGTAGGCATAAAGCCTCAAACAATTATTGACACGGGCTTTTCTAAATACCGTGCAGCAAACATGAACAGAAGGTTGATTTTATGTATGCAACAGTGATATTTTGAAACTCGGTTTTTACTTTGTTATGCATAGCTGACACTTCCATTCAAGTTTTATGACCGCCTGTTTGTGGAGGGCCCCTACAAATAGTGAAGGTTTTGCATTCACATATCTTTTTCATTTGTTACAGTTATTCATACAATTTAGAATAGGATTGCAATCTTGATTTCATTCAAAGAGCGATAAGCAATATTTCATTAATCATTCCTTTTTCAAGTTAATGTATAATGATGTTAATGGTAATGTAATTGCTTTTCATATATTTCTTTATGATTGTCGAGTGTTTCATTTCAGAGTTAATAGATTTCTTTAGAGTTTCATTCTATAGTATTTCATTTTAAAGTATGTGTGATTTCTTTATGGTTTTCATTTCAAAGCATTCAATTTCAGAGTATGAGTGATTTTGTTATAATTTAATTTTAGAACCTTTTCAATAATGAGTGATTGATAATGATAGATGTGTGGTTTTTCATTTTGAATAAAAGTTAATTTCAATTTTGCTTTTTATTCAAAGGATTGCTAGAATGCTAGATGATCAATTCTGCTTTAGAGATTAAATTTGTGTTGCAATAGATCAATTAAAAGTTTTCTTAATAAGATAGTGTGAGTTTTATTTAAAGTTTCATTTTAGCAAATGTGAAGAGCAAATTTTATTTCATTAGAAAAGATCAGGAAGATTTAATGTGTTAAAATCCATTTTCTTTGAAGAGTAAGATAGGAATAAATTGCATCCTTAGAAGTAAATCTCAATAACTCAATCATGCACATTAACAATATGATTTAATAAAAGGGCTTCTAGCATATATAGTGCACTTGCACTTCACAAGCTTACCAACTCCGGTCGATAATTCATGTAACAATTTAAGACAATTAAATTGACAAACACTACCCAAAGGTGATGGAGGAATACCAACACCTAAAAGGGATTTAGTTTCTATTGTGTTATTTTATTTCCTATAGTCTATCCAATTGAATGAAATATTAGTTCTAATAGAGAATTGAGAAACAATTGGTTCTTACTTTTGAGTTCCTTTCCCTTTTAAATGTACGGTAAATTGAATTATTGGTTAAGAAATATTGTTACTTTGTGCTCTGGTTAAAAACCCAAGATGTTGCAATTGAGGAATAATATTTAGAATAGATTCCCTAATAATACCAAAATATAGTAATTATTGTTGTAAATATTGGATTGGATCATATGATTCTTCCTATAAAATTTTCCTGTGTAGATATGAAGCTTGAGAGTCTTCAGAAAGAACAAGGTACTGATAAATTGGGTTTAGTATAGTTTGAATAGAATGAGAAGCTTCACTAGACAATGTTTCTAAAGGTTTTTGTGGAGGCGATTTTGATCCAGATGAATGAATTGTCTTATTTATATTTAAATATTTACCTACCATTCATTATTAGATGTCCTCATTCTAGCATGAAATTATTGATATGAAGGGAAATACCTCCATCATCTAGGCTATGACTGCTCAATGAAAGGTCCCAATTGGACCTACTCTCATTTGGTATTATAGTTCATGATTGATACATGGGACCAGTTATCCAGAAGAAGTAAGAATGAACAAAAACTCTCCAAATGGGGAAAAATCTAATTCAACATACTACTTAAAGGATATTAAAATTCAATATATATAATTTATACTTGCTACATATCCTGCCCAAGGTCACAAGAAAAATTTGGCAGTGGATATAAGAGAAAAAATAGGTTATTAAGAAAATAGAAAAAGTTCATAAAAATCAATAATATTTTAAGCATATAAATATAATACTTAACCAACAGAGAATTATTTAGAAACTAGACGTACATTATCATATCTAACCCATGAACAATTAGTGAATCTAATTAGATGAGGAGGAGGATTTTCACATAATGCTAAATAAATGAGAAATCATACAACTAAAAAAATGTTTCCACATAACTAGTTACCTACATAGGTATATATTCATTAAAAGTATCTTGATATTATGAAATTATACTCAAACTGATAACAATATGTAGTTTTCGATACAAAACTTCTAACCATTCATACTAATGAAAAAATCATTTATATAACAATTACAACTAAAAATGTGGTCTGTTTTTTGTTTTTCTTCAACTAACATTTGAAAATAAGAAGATGACTCTACCCATGGGAACTTCACGGGGGGGGGGAATACCATACCATGTGTGCTCATATTCAGAGATCATATTCAGAGATATATATTGAGGGGAAAATGGCATAATATATTGAGAATATATTAGGGTTTAAAGGGGTTTTATATTGGCATATATAAAAAATGGAGCTCAAAGTTAATAAAAATAATATAAATGGGTATTAAAAAATTTTAATGAAAAAATGGATACCTACAATATTTAGTGAAAGTAGGGGTCTTTTAAATTGGGAAGGCGCACTAAAGGTGATTAGCCTTCCTCCTCTCAAAAGAAATCTAAGTCATCCTATAAACCACCTCCAGCTAAGAAAGAAAATGGAGCCCTAGATCTTGAGAGCCTCCAAAAGTTCCTTAATAATTTATCAAACTAAATTATTGACCTTAAAATGAACACAAGATAAGGGAAATCTAATAGAGGAAACTTTAGACCTTCCAAGAAGAATTTTCCACCTAAGCATACTCCTACCATTGAAGGATTAAATGCTAAAGGATTAGAGAATATTATTCAAGCCTTGATATTAGGGATTAACTTATCTTCTAGTGAGAAAACAAATGAACCAGATGAGAGTGAGGAAGGAGCAGATGTGGGTGATGATGATGCTCAATCCCCTCCTATCATGGTCCACTTTGTTCATCTAACCCATGATCTGTTTGAAGAAGACTATGAAAATGTTTTCATGAATTAGTATCCTTACAACACCCACAGAAAGACTATTGTTGATGATTCCAATCCTTCTACCTCTCTTAGAAGCAAAAATGTGAAAAAACAAGTAGAAATTTCCAAAAACCTTGTTGTCCCAGATTTGGAATATGATATTATTAAATATATCAAAAGACTAAAATCCAACGTTTCAATTTCTGAGTTGCTGAAATTTCCAATAATATAGTAGAAAACTCACCAAAGTTTTGGCTGAAATTTTTGGTAAAGTAAAGAAGGTCGCTCAAAATAATGAAATGACATTTTTTGAAAAAAAATGGGATAGGTCCAGTTTCTATTAAAAATTATCCTCAAATATTTCCCCCACATAGAAAAGAAGGCTAATGTTCCTTCATTATTACTTACTTTTAAAATTTATAATAGGAATGTACATAATTGTATGGTTGACTCTGGAGCTTATTCCAGTGTTATGCCTCTTTCTATCTGTGAGAAATTGAATGTTGACATTAAGCCATCTGAGGTCAAAATTATCCAACTCTATTATACAAATGTTAAGGTTGTGGGAGAATTAAATGGTGTGCTTATTAGACTCTCTTCTACTTATAGGATTCATCAGATAATTAACATTGTTGTAGTTGATATACCTGAGGCTTAAGGTTTATTTCCAAGCAGGGATTAGTCGCAATGTTGGAAAAATTATTTTGCTATTGATTAGTCACATTTAGCAAAAGGTTAACAAAATAAAATAAGGATGAAGAGATAATGGTATATGCATCATATTATTATTGAACTCAATGATCCTAATGAGCCAATCTTAATAAATGATTCTTCTATGGATAGTTTTGATATGTTTTTTGGTAATTATACTGTTGAGGTTTCCCTTTTTTTAAATTAAAACAACAATCTAAACTTGTGTCTTGTACTAAGCTTATCACACCAGATAAAAAATTGATTGATGCTAAAATTGTTAAAAATAATGATGATAAAGTGTGGTCCTTGTATTTTCATGGATCTAAATCAAAGGAAGGTGTTGGTGTTGGTGTTGGTTTTTTGTTACTTGATCCAAAAATGTTCATTGCATGCAGATTAGAGTTTAATTGTACTAATAACATTGCAAATTATGAAGCTCTCATCCAAGGGCTTAAAAAAACTATTGATATTAATATTAAAACACTAGTTGTCTGCAAAAAAACATGGAGGCGGGTCTTTATTATGTCGCATTCTCTAAAACATGTTTGCAATGATTGAAGGCTTGTGGTTGAAGCTTGAGAACTTCTATAATTGATTGTCGTCAATCACCAAAGTGCAGGAATTCTAAGAAATTTCCTCTCATGATAATAGTAGATTCATTATTTCTTATATAGTTTTTATTTGAAAGTGTACAGTTGGAACAGTTTCTATATAAAGTGTGACATTCTCAAATAGAATCAAATTTGTGTTGAAAGAAATTTTTGAGAAATTTGAATTTTCATGGATTCTCCATTTGCAATATGGAATTATAGAGTTGTTCCAAAGGGCATGTAAGGAATTATGTTTGTTCCATTTCTTCATCTTCAAATATGCAATCATTGATGATGCACTAATGAATGTGCATTTTTTAAGTTGCATTCATGTTATCGTTTCACAATTCTTGAAAATAGGATTGGACTCCTCACATGTGTCTCAGTTGCAAAGAATCTCCAACCTTCTCGATTTGTGTGTAGTATTTTATTTTTCACTCATTAATCCAAGGGAGAATTTTCCTTCAAAGTATACATAGTGTGGGAGCTCAAAAAGGTGGCAATTAAGTTCATACCCTTTTCTATGAGGCTTCCCCATATAATATGCTTCAAAAAGCACTTTGATATAACTTCCGTGGATGATAATATCCTTTGTAGTTTACATTGAAGTGTTATTTAGTAACCATCCTACATTGAAATTTGTTGACAAGACCCGTCAAAATACCATAATAAACTTTCTTCAAGTGATGGATTGCCTCATTGACACTCTTGAAGGTATTGATGAGCTCATGAAATCTCATGTCATTAGTTACCAAAGCATGACACTAACCAACAAGTATATAGTTGAGATGTGGGAGACCATGCATCCCCTCTTTTTTAAGGTCTATGCCAAGTTTCATGAGGACTTGGAACACACACACAAGAAAGTGAGTATCCCCAAATATTACAAGATCGAATCAGAAGTGCTCATTCAAAATCATTTCACTATTCTCGTCAATAGTATTTCTTGAATCCATGGAGCACTATAGTTCTTTGATTTGGAATTTTCAATTTGGACATAAACATGGCACAAATCTATTGTACCTTATGGCAGTGAAATTCTAAAACATTAAAATAAAGTTTCCAAATTGTCATATCAAAATTATAATTTTGGTTGACATATTGTATTTCATATCCATATTATTTAAATTTTATATGATAAACACTTATATTATATTTATATTTATCCTTAATTTGTTATTATAGTAATAATAAAAAAATATTATATTATTTCATAATTTTCTTTATTAAAAATACATATATAAAAAATTTATATAATAATTTTGTTACATAAATATTTTTAAAAATCTATTTTAATCTTTAACTAACCATATACCACTTTCAAATATTTTGGAATTAAAAACATGGCATGCTAATATATGTCTTACAAAAACAAACTAATATATATTATTTTATAATTTTGTTATAAAAGTATTTTTAAAAAGTTAATTTAATCTTTAAGTAATACCATATAACCTTCAATTATTTTGTAGATTAAAAATATTGCACGTATATGTCTTAAAAAAACAAACTCATATACTATTATATAATTTTCCACCCTTTCAAAATCTTGTACAGGTTTGGAGAAAAATTGCATTATGTTTTACATATGCCAAGGTGTTCGATCTTGTTGTTCCTTCCTTTATTCAATTTTCGGATAATCTACTTCAATAACAAAATAGTAAAAAATTTAGAGTTCCATTACCCTCCAATTATAAAACAACTAATGGAAAACCACACTTTTGGGGTTCCATTTCCATTTTCTCATTTAAAGGGAACCATTGCTTAGTGAAGAAATAATTTGCATCTGTTGTATTGGTTTTTTTTTGTATTATTTTAATGTCTAGTTTATAGTGGCTAGTGTATAATGGCTAATTTTGGCTAATTTTGGGTCAAGGTGCATTTCTGCTATTTAAAAAATTGGGATTTTTTATTTATTTATTTTTTTTCGTGAGAATTTCTTTATTAATTCTTTCTATCCAAATTTATACTCATCACATCTTCCCATTACGAAACGAAAAAAAAAGAAGTGAATCTTTTACCCATAAACCATTATATATATGATCAAATTAATGCCTATACCTTCCATATTTACATATAGGTTATCTAGGAAAACAATAAAGATGAGGGCGGCATTCTACCTCACCTAGTGTATGTTGCCAGAGAAAAACGCCCAAAGGTCAATCACCATTACAAAGCTAGAGCGGTGAATAAGCATCCTATGAACCTTATGCAAAGAATAAGTATTTTGACAAGTAAGACATGAATTATATCTATACTTATTGATACTTTTTTGAATTGAATCTAATTTGGAATTCCATTGATACTTTTTGTTTCGCGCAAGAGTGTAAGGGGTGATGAGAAACGTCGAGTTCATACTTAATTCTAGACTGCGATAATTTTGTGAACAATTATTGCGCTGTGTTTTTTCCTCGATTGTGATTCTAAAACCAGGCTTCAACAATCATATAATTTTGAGGGTAAGTATCAGTTCATCCACAATTTTGGGTTGAGAGAAGATGGGTGCTTTCCATTACATCCCTGGTGTGTGTATCATGGATCTCTCAAGGGCCCAGGTTAATCAAAATGACGGAGCATCTTAGCCACCCACAGCCTCAGGTTAACAATGGCAAGCCACCCCCCAGATCCCTCCCTGAGCAGACACAATGACTGCAATCCATTTTAGAGTGGAAACAAGCAACCATGGTGTGCCGCTTTGGTTTTAGCTACTTTGGCACTGAACTCTCGGGCAATATTTAAAACCATCACCGCGCCGACTCGTGGGAAATGTGTGTACCACGCAACCCTATCTGTGCAGACACTTGGAATGTAGCTCTACAAGCCGTGGACGCTGCCATATCAATGTGGGTGGACCCGTTGATAATGAAAACAACAAAACACCATTTATCCCACATGACAGACTCTGATTTATTTAGAATTATTTATAACTAGCAATTGTCCCAAAAGGTACAAAGAGAGGCCAATAGGATTATTAAATTAGAATTGTTGAATTTCTCTAGAAGAGATGTTGGTTCAAGCCTAACGGATGAGCAATTTGAGCTGGCTAAAGGCCTTCTAATTGTTTTTTATTATTGTAAAATTATATTGATAATTCATTGGTTTTACTTTCAAAAATTTGAAACAGTGAAACTAAATATGCCCTGCCTATCTGCAACATCTAATCAGTATTAAAGTCTCACAAAGGCCTAGATCAAAGGCTAAGATTAAATTGTCGAGTTACAAAAGATAAATCACATAAATTAACTTACTTCTCTCATGCCTTCTAGTCTTAAATATAAGAAAGAAGTTATAAATAGCTTGCATGTCATGCATGTCTCATGCATGTCACACCCAAGCATATGAAGAGGCAAAACAATCTCTCCATAGCTAAGACACCAAGCTAGAAGACCTTCTGTATATACAGAATTCAACAATGTTAAATGGTTGGATGGTTTTATTAGCATAATTATACGTTGTTGGTGCATTAGAATGCAAATCTGGATGGCATTGCCCAGAACTAATTCACATTCCAAACACCCTAAATAGCACTAATAAATCTAAAAGTGATGACGTGTTCAATCTCTATACACCTCTGTTTTAAAGTTTATGAATTTTGCTGTCACTAAATTTAGTGTATTTTCAGTCCTTCGATATCACTGAAACAAATATTTATGAGTTTTGTTGTCGCTAAATTTAATGTATTTTCAATCCTTTGATATCGCTGAAACTCTGGATGGTTTGGATGTTTATAAAATCTGAGATTCTAAAACAGACTTATAGCCTAAACGCACAAATTTAAGTTTTACAGCATGCTTTGATTTGTCTGGGCACCAAGTTCTGTAGAATTTTCTGAGATGTAATTGGATGCATTGTTGCACATGTAATAATATTCTGGAATACCCTATGTGAATGACTTTCCTGTTTCAAGTAACATGATAGAAGCATATGGTTATCTCATATAATGGATGGTTTCCAAGTATAAATTATGTTGGATAAGATTAATTTGATTACCATTTAATTATCTACAACATTTGTGTGTATGAAATGAACCAGAATCGTAAATCCATGCTTAAATTTCAAGTTGCTTAAATTTCAAGTTGAGACTCAAATTTGCATTTGTTTCCAAGACCATTTGCAGATGTGTATTATGACTTCAAGCAAATAAATGAGCAGCCTGTGGATGTTCGCAAAGGTAAGGCGGAATTGAGGATGGAATTGAATAAGGCGGTCGATGTAAGCAGCATAGACTGTCTCAAGCATAGAAAAACTGCACTTTAACATACCTCAAAATCATGTCCAGATACCACTCTATGCACATTTATGGCACCTCTAAAGCGTCGAAAAAATACTTATTACAAGGTTGATTTGACATTTCAGATTCATTCAATTAAAAGAAAATACTCATTACATAGATGCTTTGCCATTTAGGTTTCGAGCATTCCAGGGCTGAAAGGAATTAATCGAGAGAAAAATAAAGAAAATGCCCTATTCTGAAATGAAGGAATTGGGGTACCCATACATGTAATTGAATCCCTGTGCATTGATCATCCTTTACAAACTCTTCAATTGGAGGTTGTTGTCCATCAATCCTCTTGAATACCCTGCATGAGATTTGAGATAGCTGGACCTGCATTAAAATGGCTTAAATGAATTAAAAATATATTATCGCAATTGAAAAGCAGAGCACAAATGAATTAGTGATCGTATGTACCTGAAATTAATGGGAGAGAGTAGAGCCATTATTGAGAGAGAGTCGCGACAATTTAGTTGCTGTAGACCGCCCTTCCTTTGATGCTGGGAAGAAAACAAACTCACACTCACTTGGCTCAGATTTAGATTCAGAGATTCATGCACAGGCACAAACATGCATTAGAAAGAAGTGGCAATTCTCTCATTCGCATCAATTCTCTCATTCGAGTATCCTCCAAGTTCACTTACATAAATTTCGCTGAATTTTGGGAAATTAGTGTGTAACATGTGTGAAGTGGAAAGCTGAAAAGTGACATAAATGTCATAAAAATCTGTGTACAGATGTCAAAAGTTTTCCGATCGACATTCTTTTGTGCTTTCTTGATTTTCTGTTGTTTCGTTTTCTGGTTCAGATCAACGGTTGAAAGTGTCTCACCTGATCGAACGGAGCAGGGTAAAAGTGTTGATGAAGAAGTTGATGCATAGGAAGGCCTATCGGCCTAAATATGTCTAGTTAAAGAAATTTCATTCATTGAGAGACTCCACATGGCGCACATAGGTTGCCAGTGAACTGATATGTCAAGAGTATGTCAATGGCCGAGATATACCCAATCTGTTGCCACCACTTGGCACGCAGCCATTGGTCGAGATATACCAATATACCAATCTGCTGCTACCACTTGGCATTCAACCATTGGTTGAGGTTGTGCCACTTCATTAAAATTCTTGAGATCTGGCCACTCAACGCGCCACTTGTCACACATCCACTGGCCACTCTAGTATTGCCACTTGTCACTAACCCAATGCCCACTGTAGTGGCACCCCTTGTCACACATCCAATGGCTGAGATCTGGCCACTCGGCATGTTAGAGTCGGTCTTGTCAGTCCTCCGTCAGAGATCAAAACTCTTTCTGCATCTCATTTTTTGGTGTCTCGCTCCATTCACTCAGCTACATTCCGCTAGGGGCATGCCATAATCTGACAGAAAAGGTCATGCTAGTCATTTCCCCTCATGTCTGACACCTGCTGGCTTAGGTATTTTGTCAATGGTCACTAAAGTCTATGACAGTTAATGTTCGATCTTTTAATGGACGAGAGTCATTTTCCGTCATTAGGTCTAGGGATTAGTCAATTTGGTCTTCAACCATGTCCAATAAAGCCATGCAGACCAGAGGGAGACCCTTACAAAGTTGTGATTCAAAGATTTTCATCGTCATGTTGACAGATTACGACTGTTCTTCAAAACCCTGTTTTGAAGAAAAGTCAAACAGTGTGTCATTTGTGATAATTTTCCAAAAAGGTCTCCAGTTGATCTCTTCAGGCGCAGTCATGGTTTCCTTGCCAAATGCCATGTTATGTGACCCCTGCAAAAAGTGCCAAAAATTTCATCATTCTAGCTAAAAATTCAAAGGGAAAAGTGAAATTCAGTGTTGAATTAAATCAGTGAAAAGTGTCAAAATAAAAAATTATCAATGTGGGTTTTGAAGAAGAAAAAATTAAAGCCATGACTCCAAATGCCTTTATATACAAGTTTCCACAAGTAACAAAATCATTGTGCACACCAAGGTTATAGAGAAACATAGCAAAGTGATTGAGAGTGCAAAGCACGCGCTCTAGGTGAGTTTGGATTCGTTTTCCAGAGCGCGGCGCACACACAGAGGGGCACGACACACATAGAGAGCGCGGCGCACAGAGCGCGACCCCGCAGTGGTGGAAATCCATAGGCGCGACGCATATACAGAGTGCGGCGAACTGGGTTTGTTGCGCGGCGCACACCTACAAGGGCCCGAAATTGTTCCAAATTTGCCACAAATCGCTTGGAATTCCTTCCAATTGCCAGGTAGGGTCTATATCTTGGCTTGCTCATCAAATTTTGTGGATAGAATGATGGTTATGGCCATTTATAATTTCAACAAAAAACGCCTAAACCCTACCACTTGAAAACATCAAAGCCATTTCTCTAGGGTTGCAAACTTGTGGTGTTGATGCCAAGGCTCCTCCTCCCTTTCATTTTTCCCCTTCTTTCCATTTTTCCCTTTCCCCCTATCCAATTTTTCCCTATTTTCCCTACCCTAAAACATTACTAAACACCTATTCCCTATCCCCTCCACTCATTTGTCAACTATAAAACCCCAAAACCCTACCTTATCAAATCCCCAAACCCTCCTACATATCCCTAAACAAAATTTCCCCCCATAACCCCTAATCCCATCATATTATTCCCCTTCCTAACACTCCCTTTTTTGCATTGTTCCCCTTGGTGCAGAGTTCATATCAACACATAGTTTCACTACCATCATCAAAGGGCAGTCCAAGCACAATACACATACAGCAGTCATGGCTTCCGAGCATTCATCGGAGTATGAGATGGAAACCCAAAGTGATTCATCCTCGGAAGAACAGGCCCCCCGGAGACATCACAAAAGTGGTAAACATGTTAGGGATGAGCCAACCACCCTCACAGAACTGCAGGCCTGCCCTCTTGCTATGTCATGTTTCCAGCATCTATCATGTTTTGAGTTTTGTCAAAGGGTAGCTAATGTTCGAGTTCATCATGAGTTGGCCCGCCTTTTTGTGCTTCACCTACAGGGAGATCTCTCTATCTTGGCCGGGGTCACCTTCACACTGACACCTGAAACTGTCTCATTAGCAACCGGCATACCGAATGTTGGAGAACAGTGGCACAAGAAACAGAAGGTTGATCGACAGCACTATGAGCCTTACATTAAGGCCAGTTTCTTGAGGCAGCTCCAAAGAG
>APFE031233035.1:0-11185 GCA_000404065.3 Pinus taeda | reverse complement strand
TAATGAATGACTGGAATCACTGGTCCGAAATGAAACCAAATAGTTGGAGATCTCGAATTGCATAATGACATATGGCCCTGTAGATGCATGAAGTCTGCTATAAAAGCGCGTAATTAACATATATAGAATGAATGAAGTGCAGTCGATCATGCATAAATGAGCATAATATAATCATTGACAATTGTCAAAGGATTGACCTTATCAAATCGTAGTGGTCCTTGCACTCGGAAGTGCAATTCCTATAGTTAACCCTACGACATGCACATACTTAAGGCTATTCATCATTATCTCAATCCATAGTTTTTCTATTCGCTATTAGATAGATTAATAATATAAGGATGGTCATAATGTCACCTTTAACTAATCGAATACTTTTCTCATTACCTTTACAGGGAATGTATATGAAGTGTTGGAGCTAGTCTATCTAATGTATATATTGTGTAGGTCATTGAAAGTATTAGGATAGAATCTTTCTACAAGCAGATAAGAATAGGAAAGGAATCACTACTAAAATATACTATATCCTCCTATACTACAGAATGGAATCCCTTTACTCACCATACCTATGATATTGACTTACTACACTACAAACCTTTTCACCACTAGAATCAGATAGGAAGTCTAATAAGTAGTAGGAATAGGAAGTGTCATTATGTAGCCATAGGTGGAATGGAAGAGAAACATTACGTAGACATAGATGGAATGGAAAAGAAATAAGGTCGTCTCTAAAGTAAAGCAGAGCCAGGACAACCTTATCTCTTTTATTGCTAGAGATAGTCATTAGGGACTCTTTGTTCAAGTAAGTAGGAATTAGTATGGAACTATTTCTCTTTCTTAGTATTCCTTTTCAGTATTATATTAGTTTCTAAGTCTACTATTTGTAGGTCTAATAGGAGGTTTAGATATTGGTAGATTGTTACTAAGGATGTGTAAGCAGGTTCAACCACAAGGGAGAGGATTTTTCAACATGAAAAAAATGGATAAGTAATTGGGATCTATATCCTCTCTATTCTTCCTTCTCTATATTAGAGAAGTAGAGTCTAAAGTGATTAGATAGGTTCTCTTTTAGTAGTAGGAAGGTCATAATAGTCTTTATGTCTTCTATATATATTGGTGAGAGGTTAGATAGATATATGAGATTGTTGGTCTATTAGTAGGGTTGATGTCTCGGGTTCTCTTTCCTCTATTTGTTGGTTTCTATATTGAAGAAGAGTAATTGGGTTCTGTTCTCTTCCTAGCCTTTCTAGATTTGAGGTTCTCTATTTTTTAGATAGAGAAAGTATTAGGAGTTGAGTTTGATTTAGTTTCTATAAAGGAGATAGACAGGCACTTGATTCTATTTATAGTAGTGAGTCTAGGCTCCCGATTTTCTTTCTTCTTTAGTCATTAGTTAGGAAGGTTGAATAAGAAAGAAATAAGAATATAGCTTGAGTATTCACTCCTTAATATAGATTCTCTCATTCTTTCTAGATATTTGAAAGTATTATTGAGAAGGTTTGTAGAGTTTCTATAGTTAGGAGTGAAGAAGAACTCTGACTAGTTTCTATAGTGAGGAAATAGAAAGTCTTTGATATATTCAGTATATTGAAGAGATTGAAAGTAGTAACTGTATGAGATCTATAGTATGCTTAGCTATAGAGAAAGGATTAAGAACTAGTCAGTGAAGTAAGGCCATCCAATCTACTACAGAGTTAGTTGAATGACGCACGTGACTTACTTTGGATTCCTCGAAATTCAACATAGAGAGCTTTCCTGTTGGACTATGCCTTCCATTTCCCATGCCTCGCTTATTTCCTTGCCACTTATCAAAATGATCAGGAGCTAGGAATTCCCTTCTATTTACAATCTCCATATGCCTAAATACAATGCCACTTCTAGGCCTTTGATAAGAGCAACGCCTTCTGCTTTATTTGACTAAACCCCGCTTACAACTTGAGGTTTGGAATTTAGTTAGAGCTCGGACAAGAGTTACATGGCATTAACGTTCTTAAGCTTATGAATGTGAAGTTGCTTCTTTAGAAATATTATGATGTGTGTCGCTATGATCGTGGTGTAGGAGGCTGCTTCCACCCACTTTGTGCAAGAATCCAGGACTGTATAGTCATATTCTTAGATTATCAATCAGTGGATATCGTAATCGTTGGTTAGGAAACACCTTTAACTAATCGAATACTTTACTGATCACCTTGAATATACGCATAATATATTGAAGTATATACATTCCCTGTAAGGACCCTCTGTATATAATCAGAAGGAGCTAGTTTCGTTTTCAAAGAATGGGATACTGGAAAGGCTAGCCTAGTTGTTTACAGGGCTTGAACTCTATGGAACTCAGTTTCAGGTGCAGTATCTAATAAGGCCTTATTCCATGGAACTGACTAAGGCTAAAAATATACATTATAGCTTCACTCCATGGCTTGTTTCTATAGGCTAGAAGTTGTTGCACTAATTTGAACTAACTTTATGGAAAGGTGCACCTACCTCTTCAGAACCTAATGGTAGCTTGACTACATAGGCATGGATACTTACTGGAGGTATGGAACCGTCTTGACACTTGAGGCATGCATGCAACTTCACTTTAGGTCTAGACCATTGTAAACCACAGGGAATTACTACCTGATGTGATACACAGGCTATTGACCAGATAACAATGACCTCCTGAGAACTTACTTATGGAGGAAGACGTACCTACCTACCTACCTACCTGGGCTCTTATTACTACTCTCGGGATGAAAGTGCAAGAAAGTAAAAGAGCTATACCCCTTCTTACTGCTTAGTTCTAGTCCTATTTAGAACTAGAGTTTCTCTGGTGCATTCCAATATAGTAGCTTAATGTGTATGTGTGTGTGTGTGGATGAAGTAATAGCTCCGTGTAGCCTATGTAGTAAACCTTACATAAAGCCTCCTTCACTTGTTGTATTGGAATATGGAATTGGGATCAAAACAATGGACAAGGTAAACGTCTCCATGGGTGATATCGTAAATAATAGGTTGAGTGAGTGTTGTAGTAGGTCCACCTGCTATGGCGAGGTCTGCAGGTTAGGTTTCCCAGATAAGAGGTCTCTTCTTGTTATTTCAAAGGATACAACAAGAAGATTTCTTTTATAGAGTAGCTCTAAGAAGCAGTTGTTCTTATTTATTTTTCATTGGCACATTTCAACCCATGGAGAGCTAGAGATGTAAGGAGTGCATGGGCTTTACTAGTTGGAGGCTCTAGCAGAGAGAAATACTATAAAACTACAACTTCTTTTATTGTAAGGTGGGAACGAACATGGGTTAATGAGGCCAATGTGGAAAAACACCTAAAATGTATCTCCGCGGGCCCAGTTTCCGGAACCTCAACAGTGGAGTAGTAACCAAAGAAAGGATCTTTAACCCCTGGGCAACAGGGTGAAATTAACAACCATGGTAGTTCTGTTGTTTTGAAGGCCTGTGAACTAACTGTCTCTTTGCTATCAGGTTCTTATGTAGCTCTGTAGGGGAAGGGGAACGCAGTTCCCTCTAGGTTATTCTATTGCCCATTGCATAGGTTTACTTTGATGCACTACTCTATTACCATTTCTTTTTGCATGGGTTTACCTTTGGTGTCTCAGCAGTCTCCTCATTTGTTGAAACGAGGTGGGATTTTTGACTTCCTCTTAGCTATCCCTGGTAAATTCCTACTTAAGCTTTGTATATGTTAATAAACACTGAGCAATAAGAATCAGATAGACCTGGAATAGAAATAGGAACCTGAAGAGATATAGTCCCCTTATTCCTGTAGTGAAAAATGAGTGAAAAGTATCCCTTCTCGATGGTTCACTATTGGCCTAACTCACCTCACCTGATAAGACCGGTACTTGCTGCCCTGACTAGACCATACTAGACTAGACCATGTACCAGAGTAGTGGAACCTCCTAAGAAATATCGCTCCATCCATCCTACTCATAGAGAAAGAATTCTCTTGCCAACCTCATGGGAAGTAGGATTTCCAACAACCAACACCACCTAGGGAAAGCTCTTGAAATGGAATTCTGACTTTGGATTAGCAGATGTGAAAACCCCACTTACTCACTTACTAACCTACCCCAGGACTGATGCTGGATGGTCATGCTCGATGGATCTACCATGGACTCATATTTTGGATCACTTCTATTCTCCTTCCTATCAACTATGGAAGTGGGAAAGGGTGCTGCAGGAGCATATTTCAGAGAGAAACTGTCTGAAATGGCTGGAATAAGTTGAAATATCTAAATATGATATGACTTTCCTGTCCTTATATTCATGATATGTTCAAAGGTATATATATTACATATATATACTTGGTTCACAAACCAAGCTGAAGCTGAGTTGGAACAGAATAGTCCCCATCATAGCCATAGGTGGGACCCACCCTGAAGCAACATCAGTTTGAAACATTCCAATTGATTTCCTTAGAGAAAGTGATGGCCACACCTTCACCAATTGAAAAATATTCTCAATAATGAAATGGTCCACCAGCAGCTAGAAGAAACCTAATCCTCTTTTGTAACCAAAAAACCTAGCTCTTTTCACTGCATGAACAACCCTAAAAGCTCAGCTATCTGACCCAATTGAATCTAGAGTTAAGCATGGGGAGGAGCATACTCAACACGGAGGTGGGAGGAATATGAGAGTGAATAGGAGGAATAGGACCCACCACACGCATCATCATAGCACCTCGAAAGCAAAGGTTGTTAGTAATATCTAGTCATTCTATCCACTCGCTACCACCAATCCTCCTATCTCGGGTCATATTCCTATTTATTAGTAGCAAGACTGGGACGAGTAGAACCAGAAGTTGCTACATTAGACAGCTCCGTCGATGGGTGAATCCCTTCTAGAACTGAACGTGAGCAATGAAACGAACTATATGAGGTGGGGCATGCCACGAATCTCTCTCATATCTCCTGGAACAGTGATTAGCAGTGTGAAAGCGCTTTCCTCAACCTCAACTCTTCCTAGTTTCACATGGTTCCAGTTGCATATCTACCAGTAGCACAGGTTACAGAGGCAGGTGCAACTTACCCAGTAGTAGGTTTAGTTGATCCTTTAGATTCTACAGATGTTGCCCGAGCAAAATGAGTAGTTCCAGATCCAGGGCCAGTAACATCTCTAGTAGCACCACCAACAACATGAGTAGGAGCAGTCCCACTTATAGATCCCATTACAGATGCAAGTGATTTGGAACCCGTTGATGCAGATTGAGTTTATGCGATTCCAGAAGCAGATATAGTTCCAGGAAAAGGTAGATCCAAAGCCCGTTTCATACCTTATAGTGACAGGTCCATACACAGTTCGAAATCCAACAACATGGGCGGGCAGTTGACCTAATTGACTTAGTAAGAGCAACACCCACAGTTTCACCAATTCACCTTTTTACGCCGCCTGAAAGAAATTCATAATCATTCAAGATTGCACTTAGGTGAATCCTTTCTTTCGGCCGGGTGAGAGCATCAAACAGAGAATACTTCTTGGGCGAAGCAGCTACTTTCACGATTATGGAAAGCGATATATAGAAGATAGAAAAACCCGCCCTCATCAATCGGAAGGGACCGGGCGACACCTTTGAAGCAGAGTGAGTGGGAATCTAATCTAATCTTTCATAGCTGCATTTCTCTCTTCCTTTAGTTACTTATATATCGCTCAATGCTACTAGCGGCATTTCCACCTAATTTATTGGAGACACCTTAGCTACCTACACATTATAGATAGTTGTGCCAGTGAGCACAGCCTTAGGCAACCTTCGTAAAATAATTAGATCAAATAAAACTCGATGGCTAGGACCAAAGCATGGGTAAAAAAAAGGTAAATCTAGAGCAATTGACTCATTATTCGACACACGCTTTGCTTGACTCGAATAGGTAGTTGAGACTGAAATGAGTAGTAAATGTGTGTATTAGTAGGAACGACTTCACCACTCACTATCTCTTAAACATCTTTCTTTCTTCTGAATGACTAGAATATTCATTCATTATGGAAACTACTGTGTTCACTTGTATTTCTAACCTATAGTGTTATCATTGCTTTTGCCGGAGTTGACCCTATGGGATAGACAAGACTAGTGGA
This sequence comes from Pinus taeda, assembly GCA_000404065.3. Lineage (NCBI taxonomy): Eukaryota > Viridiplantae > Streptophyta > Pinopsida > Pinales > Pinaceae > Pinus > Pinus taeda. The sequence goes on along the minus strand of APFE031233035.1, from coordinate 5,119 downwards.
TCTATTTGCAAGTGACAGAAAAAGGGCAATTGAAGCTGGAAGGCAGAGGATGGGATAGGGATTATCAATTCATAGCATTTCATTCATTTATTAATGAAAAATTCATAAGGGGGCTGAAAATGATTTATAGCTGTCGTGGAATGGGAATAGAGATTAAGTTCCACCTTGAATGTGATAAGGAAGTCTTTGTGAATAAAGCTAATTCATATTTTGTATTGTTATGACAAGTTTACTTCGATCCGGTTCGTAGAAGAGTGCCCTCCAGCCTAACTAGCAAGCACTCTTCAAACACCTCTTCCCCTTTTACCCGCGAAGATGGGGACAACACAACAGTATCCATCTTTTACCTTAGATAGAGGCCGCCTGCATCTCTAGTCGACTCCAGCAGGGTGGCTATACTCAATCAAAGAGGGAGGGAAGAACTCCAAACTTAACTTATTAGATCTTTTATCAAGAGCTTGTTCCAAATTCATCCCGATCACCTTCTGATCATATCGAAAAGTGATATACATCTTTCAATCAGTTCTCATTCATTACTACGAGCAGAAGAGTAGGGAAGAACCGGAGGGTCAACAATCCCATCCATAATAGGAGCATCTGCTGTGGGCCAACTTGGTGAACAAACACTTGTTAAGGTGGACCATCCATATAACCACTTAGAATCAATCTTGGGGCAATCAATGGGCCTGTTGAAGCTAGGCTTTGTGTTGAAGCATCATCCACCATGGAGAGATCTTGAATGGGAAATTCTCTTGATTATGCCACCGACCCAGATGAACCACCTGACTGAACCATCTCATTCTGCATCAGCCGCATGCATCTCGACGCCAAAACCTGACTCTGAATCATAGGTTATCTCAGTCGATATTATCTCATTTACCTTCTTCAGTTGCAATGGTCGATATGTACAGTCATATTCTCCCAGCCCACCCACTAGCGAGCTAGCCAGCAAGCAAGCCCGGTTCTTTCTTATCCCTTCCTTGTGTAGTTGTGGTAGTGTAGTTAGTGGGTGGATTTGTGTTTTATTTAGTGGGGTGTGGTATGTCCCGACATGTAAATGCTCCTATGGGTGGGCTCATGGGCTTCTTTCTTTATGGGGTCTAATCATTTCTCTATGAGGCCTTCTTACTAGGTTGGGTTCTTTCTTCTTTCTGTCTCTTGGTCCTTTCCCTTCCTTCTCACATCCCATTGGGACCATTCCTGCCCGGACCAGAAAAAACTGGATCGAACTATATTGATACCCCGCTTGTCCCATGTTCATTTGTTTAGTTGGGACATATTTGCAAAACCCCCTTATTTCACATTTTGCCTCTCCCTTAATAGTCGAGCCCTCTCCTTATTAGTCGAGCATTCGTTCCTCACCCTACCTTCCTTGATGCTTATTGTGTGGGGGGCTACCCCAATCAGGTAAGGTGGGTCGGATTAGTCGAGTGAAGTAGAAAAGGTCGAATTCAGAAGGTGGGTAGGTATTTAGGAAACGCAGAAGGTAAGTTATAGAAAAGGGAAGGGGTTGTGTCATGCCATAAAAGCCATCCACGCTATTCTGCCCGGTTATCTAGCTGCTGTATGTACCTCTCCTCCTTAAGCACTTCCTTCATTCATCCGATTGATATAGGGAAGTAGTTAGTAAAACAAAGTGAATAAGTAAGTTTTGGAGGTCTTGCACTTCCGAGGGCAAGGGAAGGTTAGTTTTATGCCATCCATCTCCATGATATGTAATGCCATTCCTTCCACCTAGAGACTCTAAGGGTTCATAGCGAGACTTACTAAGCTAAGCGCTTCATTAATGAAAGTGTTCTAGGGCAAGTAGTAGTTAGGAAACACATCTATAAATGGTCTAAGTATAAGGGGCACGTTAGTGTCAGTCCTTCTAAGAGGGTTCTTAGCGTCCGTTTCCTAAGCATTAATTAAGTAAGTGTTATAGGGATCCAGGTCTTCCAGTGGATAAGTAAAACATCTATAAGTAAGTCAAGGGTGGTTTAATGCTTGCCATGCTATTCATCAATCTGGTTAGGTCTATAGCCCATACTTGCCTAAGCGCTTCTGGATTCATCCAATTGGTATAGGGCAAGTAGGGAAACACATCCATAAGTAAGGTAGAAGGAAGGGGTTGTTTAATGCCATTAATGCTATGCATTCTAGTTGTAACACCGTACCTTGCCTGAGCGCTTCATTCAGTAGTGAGGGATCTAGTTCTAGGTCTTTCGGTGGATAGGGAACACATTGATAAGTAATAGGGAAGGGCGAGCTTTCAGGTTACATGTTGCGGTAGTTTTCCATCATTTCATTCCATAGATAAGGCAGTAAAGAAGACTGGAGTAGTACCTTTAAGGCAAGCTCTCCTACCTTGATAGTAAGGAAAGTCATAAGGCAAGCATAATAACATATGCTCAGAGCAGATTGGATTCGATACTTCTATAGCCTCCTTGGCTTGTCAGGTCTATCCAGCAAGTGAGAAATCCCCGCCCTACCTTTGGGGAAAGATCCATAGATGGAGATGGGGAAATATCCCTTGCCCCTACTTACCCTATTTCTGAAGATCCATACTTAACTAAGCGGGTGTAACCCGAGATGAGATATGTTATTACCCCTTTCTTATTTCATTATCACCTGAGCAGGCGTACCATGCCCTACCTGGAAGGCACTACCGGAATTCTCACCTGAGCCATGAATACTTCCCTAGAGGGGAAACAGCGTGCCCTACCCTACCTTCGTTGTCCTACCAGCCAGAATTCTCACTTGAGCCCATGGATACTGCCCCAGACTAAGGGGAAACATGGATACTTCTATATAATTTCCCTAAGACATTCCCATGGATACTGCCCTAGAGCTAGAGGGGGGAAAGGGGTATTATCTCTTGGACTTCAAAGGTTTTACTGTTGACTTAAAGGGAATACTCTTCTTCTTAGCTCTTGCGATAGTTAGCGGGGCCCCTCCCTTTCAATAAGTTAATTTGAGGTAAGCCATAACTCATTGGATCTCATGAGCCAATCCACCTCCTTCTTGATAGTCCAATAGTGATAACTCCCTTCTTACATGTTCAAATAGTAAACCTCTCCACATTGATTCATAAGTTGCCACGAATCTCCTAGGGTGAGGGGACTGCTAAAATGGCCCTAAGGAAAAGAAAGAGATTGCCAGGTTTGACCATAGATACTTATCCCAAGCTTTGAAAGTCGCCTAGATATCTATATAGATTTTTCTTAGATATCCCATCTAATAAAGTTATGTTTAGGACCCTTTATTTTCCTGGGAGGGAAGGAATCACTTAAATCGCACCTCTCTATACGGGAAATCAAAATAATACGGGACTTTCAAAGGCCTTATTGCTTTTGTTCTTTCTTATTGATCTAAGCTTGCTAGGAGAGAGAATGAATTACTATTTTGGCAAGCCCCCTTATCGGCCGGGTAGAAACAGGCTTCACAGGGCGGTATTCCTTACCGTTATACGCTGGAATGACTATAGACACTGGATGGCCGCTGGAATGACACTATAAACTGGCTGGTTTGACGCTCAAATGATTGTCGCTGGCATTTTTGTACACGCTGGCACAAGGCCCACTCTGGCTGGCTTTACCACGCTGGACTTACGGGCATGGGAACTAATGAAATGGGAATGGCTCATCTAAGTAAGGGGTTGTTGAACTTGTTGGCAGATTATGGGCCTTGAGCTATAGAAGTGGCCTTATAAGGAGAGATATAAGAGCATGGGTCTTTCCTCCTATAGAGAGAGACTTTGCTTCCTTTCCTAGAGAGACTGAATGACCTTCCTTTCCTGGGATAATGGTTGAATAGCTTTCCTTGCCTCCTATTCTTCTCTGCGGTTCGCACCTTCTAGTTTGTAAGCTAGCTTAACTGCATTGTTATACCCCTAATTTATGACCACATTTAGCACTAATTTTTTTCTATATTCGAGTTAATGGCTTCCCCCTCTCCTACTTGCTGCTGTTGATATACGGATCATATTCAGATTAGTATTCAGTATTATATTCAGATTTTCTATTCGGGATTACATATTTAACGATTATTTCCTGCCTTAACTTTTCTTTGTTTTGGGTCTCGCCTACTTCCTTATTTTCCTTATAACAACACTTATTCGGGGCTGGGTGATGCTACCTACTTGCATATATGATTGACGCGTTGGGGTGAGGTGCCGCCTATGTACGTTTGATGATAATCACTATTTGTAGATGAGTCGTTGTAGTAGTCTCATTGTAAGGACCTTTCATCTTTGACTGAGCACTCTGTAAGGCCTCTTTCCATCTTTGACTGAGCTCGAAGGTTCTAAGTGAAACAAAATCACTAGCCATTGTTGATCGCGTAAGCCCCCGCTGTGTGTGGTGCAGATGGATATCGTAAGGGAAAGATTGATCATGGAGTGAAGTGATGATAATTGTGCTAGTTAAGCCGTATAGCTAACCATGCAGATAGTGCACCATTGGTAAGCGTGTGGTAGCCGTAAGGCATGATAACCATAAGGGAGAGTGAGAGGGTGAAGTTTACAGTCCGTCCCTGTCGGGGAGATATGACTAACCCTTAGGGGATATTGATGTATTATATACAATCGATCGAGATTTTGTTACTTCCTTTATAAGAGCCTTACTTACACTTGGAATATCCATTGGAATCAGAGAGAAGTCCCACCCTCATTAGTTCCTCTTTCTTCGGGTTGATCTATAGCTTGCCGAGCCCCACACCCCGCCTCATTACGTGCTACATTAGGAGCCATCTTCTACTACTAGTATACATACTTCTCTAAAGGAACAACCTCTTCTTATCTCAATAATCAGGATCCCTCTTCCTCCCAAAAATGAATAAGTGTTGATGCATAGTCCTTTTTAAAATAAATAAATAAAGTTGAAAGAAAAGAAAGGCTTTCTGCGCAGAGAGGTGAAGTAAGAAAATCCGTTGGGTAATATCTAGGCTTGCTAGTAGTGGAGACATATTTGTGTTAATGTGTGACTCTGTCGAGGTATCTTCTAGGCCTGGAGCAACATCAAAGATGAAAAATTATAGTTTGGAAATATTGAGCAAGCGTTCCAACTTGAAACATTCTGATATTGCTAAATATTATGTAGTGTTGAACTTAGAAGGAATAAAGGGGTGTGTCTATTCATGG